>JAPYZH010000143.1:0-182839 GCA_030523085.1 Meteorus colon | reverse complement strand
TCTCTACTTGAACAAGTATCGCCCTCTGATTTTCAGGGTAGGTACTAAAGTTTTCGTGGGACGCGAAAAATGGACTCACGAGCTTCTATGGGACAGTATCCTTTGCTTCCAGCCAATCCTATTATGGCGCTGCTTTTTTTCCAATTCGAATTGGTCATACAGGACATTTTTTCGAAAACTATCGGAAATCTAACCTCACATTCTTTACAACTTTGTATATTCTTATGAATTAGAAGACATCAACACGATATTTTACTCAATATTTGATTTTCCTATCACACTCTTGACCATTTCCATATAATTAAATTCATCTTTTTGCATCAAAAATGTTCAACATTTACAGACGAGGAACGCTGTGATAAATCGGAATGAGTGATGCGCCCATACCAAATTTTGAAACAGAAAAATACCATATGAGTAAAAGATGAAGCCGGTAAAACATCATATAAATGTGCCTATACACGAGTGGCAATACTATCAAAGTACGTGTTGAGCATTCTTCATCCTTGTTGCAATAATTTTTTCTCATCAACACAATATTTCGGATTTATGATTAGATATTCATATTAGCTGACGGGTGAGAATCAATCCTATTGGTATATTGGTAACCGTGTTCTGTTTATTATCGTGTGCGACATAACAGCATCCGGACCAATCCGTATTACACCTTTTGGATTTGGAACTGTGGTTTCATACTGATACATGAGACCACTTGAGAGTTGAGACACATGACGACTACATTCACGAGTACACAATAGTTTAACCTACGGTTGACATGCATCTGGTGAAGAAATTGGCAGATATTCTATTTTGAAGTTACATAGACAATAATACTACATCGACCAGAAGGGAAACAAGAAACGAAATTGTGAAGTCATGTTGGGCCTCATGGCATGTCCTCGTTTTGCCCGCCTTATCAAAGGCAATAGGAAAATTCACATACAAAGAATAAGGACGTATTCTGTAGATAAACAGATTTTATTTCACAAGAGTACTCTGACGAAACATAAGAAGACATCTGTAACGAGCCTCGTAATAAGGGTAAATTCATATCCATTCTTTCATATATTCAAGTAATCTTTGAAATTCATATTTTTTTATTAAGATGGTTGGTATTTGGTTTTCATATGTTAATGAGCGTCTCACAATTTGTTGGATTTTGGGGAGGAAGTGAAATATTGGACAGCAGAGAAGTTTTGTTGCCAAAAGTGAGTCCGTGTGAATCAAATACTTGAAAGAATCGGCGGATCTGAATCTTTAAAAAATTGAAGCATTTGACACTACTTCCTCGTAATAATCCTCAATTTATATTTCGTTTCCATCCATGGAAAAACATATTCTGATTTAGATGTCCTATTTTTAATGATTTCCCGGATTCATTTCATGCAACTTTCAGTATCCGATTTTCTATACTTCGAATAGTATGCGGGATGATCAGATTTTTCCAATTCTGATGAGTTCGTCAAGTGATGTATTATTGAGGAAAATGAATAATTTGGTCTGAACTTTCTCGATGATGGAAAATGTGGTATTCCAAACTTTATAAAAGTATTAGAGCCAATCACCACCATGCCCATGATAGTTATGAAAAAAATTGATCATGTACTCCACGTCAACAACAATTTTGAGAGTTATGTGAGGAGGTATCATGGAAATTCGAAAAGCCGAGTCTATGATATGGTCAATCAATAACATCCATCAGAATTTTTCCTGATTATCGTTTTTGGACTACTAACAATATATCGTTACCCAAGCTTTGATAATACACGAATCAATGAAAATATCAAACTTTATAACAGACAAACAAATCAGATTCCACTAATTGATCGATCTGCCAATATCTGATTCACGTATTGTTGAAACTTGAGTGCCCATATGTTGAAGCTTATATAAAACACTTATTATATATCTGAAAAAATCGTGAGAGTCACCTAAAAATTGTCTTTCCTACGGCAATGCACTTTTAATATTCATGTGTCAATCATCATGTTCATCTTGATATGAAAAAGAATTTTGGTCTAATTCTACAGAGTAAATGATTATCCGAACATCATGGGCAGAACGAGGAGGAATCGACGAAAAAACAAAAGACACACAAAATTGATACAAACACCATCGAATGAAGATACTATAATCTTAGAACGTATGGAGAGTTGGATGATATCAAAAGAGTGGTTACCTGTTTGTAATTTGGTTCCCTATATCTTTTCCAATACCGGACGAGGTTTAAAGACATTGGAAGATCTTGAAGTCAATAGGATTTTAATAAGAATACCTAAGCCTCTTCTGATCACTACTTCGACTGTTTATCGAAGCGATATAAAGAAAATATTTTTACATAGTCTGAATTATGAAGCTCAATGTGTGTTAGCTGCCTTCTTGGTATATGAGAAACATTTAGGCTTAAATTCCACATGGAAATATTATATAGATAGTTTACCAAATTCATATACAATACCAGATTATTGTACATTTGCGGAAAAAAAATTCTTACCGGATTTTATCTTTCACGCACTGTCTGTGCAATCTAGTAAAATGATCAACAACTTCAAAACGATTCGAAAATCAATTAGTTACCTAGAAGGTATTGGTGATAATTTATGTCCTCATTGCGGTATCATTTTGACGAATATCTTTACATTTTCTGCGTTCAAATGGGGATATTATACTGTAAATACCCGGACAGTTTATTTAGATTCCACAGCAAATGATGATAATGAAATAAATATTCGTGGAGATGATAATTTGGCATTAGCGCCATTTTTGGACCTATTCAATCATTCGTATAATGCTTCAGTAAATGTCGGTTTGACATATATTGAAAATGGTGAATTTTATCAAATTAAAACGTTGAAAACCATCGAAAAAAATTCACAAGTTTTTATTAATTATGGTCCTCACAACAGCCTCAAGTTATACGTCGAGTATGGATTTTTCATACCTGATAATCCGCTAGATGAAGTTACCGTTGATTATGATCGTATAAAAAACTTCGCAAACGTTCCTGAATTGAAGAATCAGTTTATTGTAGCAAATGGATTTAGTACCAATATAGGATTCTCGTCCATCGGATTGAATTATCATGCAAAAATTGTATTTTTCATTTTTACCACTAATACAAAGCCAGAGCACTGGAAGAAAAAAATATACACGTATGATTTCAATGAGAACGAAATATGTGACATAAACATACTCGCACGAAAGATATTAAATGTTCAACGAACAAAATTCGTTAATAAACTAGAAATAATGAAAATGAGAGATAATCAAAGTGAGAGTTTCAAGATTGCCATTCATCTATTGGAAGAATGCATTTCCATATTAGGTCATTGTTATAATAATATTAGAAAATGAAAAAAATAAATTTTTGTATTCTTTCAAACTGAATAGATTTATTCCAACTGTCACATGTCATTCAGCCAAGTAGTATCATCTTAAGTCAGTCACGGATGCATATGAGAGTTACTAAATATTTGTCGCATTCCTCACACCACAATAGACAACATTACGATAATCACAGTTCGCAAAAGTTTGATAGAAAAGTGATAATCCATTCATTGTTTGTATCCAACGTCCACATTGAACCAAGTGGATATAGCAAAATTTCGCCGCATAGTTTTTACAACAGTAACATGAAAACCTTTCATCCTTATAGGCTCCTTTTTTCAAAACTTCTGCAACAGTGATCATCGGTATCTATAAATATTCACTTGATGCATCAATTCTGCAATATGAATATATAATATAATATAATACATATATAAATATGTATTCATATATAAAAATTGTCGGTTTCTGCATGAAATAACTTTTTTCATTAAAGTTACGTAAAATTTTATTTTGCAGTTATGTAGTGGAAATGTCATTGACCGTGCACAAACGAAGAAAAATGTTCCTCAAGCGAAATCTATCATTACACCAGTAAAAAATCAATTGATTGTTGATGGTGTCACCGGGAGTAAACCAGGTCAACAGAAACGTAATTGTTTCCATCCTGGTGTATCAAGTTTGAGCCGAGAAAGTTTTGATATTCAAAATAAACCGGAAATTTCGAATCCCCAAATGCTGAAATCGATGCTCGATTATATTTGGCCAAAGGTGATCATTCTATCGAAGAATTAATGTAACATCCCCCATAATTAAATCCATTTTGATCTAATTTAAATTGTACATAGGAGGATCCAGATATCAGGATGAGAGTCAAACTTGCTGTTGGTTTACTTGTTGGTTCTAAAATATTGAGTGTTTCTGTACCCTTTTTACTCAAGCATGCTGTAGATACGTTAAACACTGCGGCTTCAGCTGCTGGTAGCGAGGCAGTACTGAGTATTGGTACAGCACCGGAGACAGTAGGAACAGTTGCTATATCGATGTTAGTCGGATGTAAGAAAACTGTTTGAAAACATTTCTGAACGAAATCTATACATTTAGTATTATTGCAATCATTCTTTCACAACTTTAATAAGCTTTTTATTTTCTCATCTCTCAGATGGAATTGCTCGTTGCAGTGCAGCTGGATTCAATGAATTGAGAAATGCTGTATTCGCCAAAGTCGCACAAAACTCTATCCGACAAATTGCCAAAAATGTATTTCTCCATCTGCACAATTTGGATTTGTCATTCCATTTATCGAGACAAACAGGTGCTTTATCCAAAGTAAGAATGATATAAAAGTTTCTATCTGGAAATGAAATAATAATTGTAATTAGCATAATGGAAATAGCGATTATATAGCAATTACTATTTGAATGCAGATGATTGATCGTGGAAGCCGTGGAATCAACTTTGTGTTATCGGCTATGGTATTTAATGTTGTCCCAACAGTATTTGAACTGGCATTAGTTAGCACAGTGTTGGGATTAAAATGCGGCCCCGAATATGCAGCAGTTGCAGTTGGGTGTGTGGGCATTTATTCTGCTTTCACATTTGCAGTAACTCAATGGCGAACAAAGTTTCGAGTTTATATGAATAAAGCCGAGAATGAAGCCGGGAATAAAGCTATCGATTCTCTTATTAATTATGAAACAGTGAAGGTAAGAACAAAATGCATCCACAAAATTGAGGGAGAACGCTACTGTGATCGGTTCGATAAAACTTGAGTTTTAATAGGATCTGATGTGATTGAACACATTGAATATTTTCCGCATAAGTCTCAATCTGGGGACAGTAAGATTTCAGTAAGTAATATGGTGGGATAATGACAATTTTAGGAAAAAGATAGGTTTCACGGTTTTTAACAGTGGCGTTCCCCCTCATACATCTAAAATAATTATTTGTTATCGTCGAAAATGACACCTGTTAATATTGTTTCCAGTATTTTAATAATGAAGAATTCGAAGCCAAAAGATATGACGAGTCACTGAAAAAATACCAAGCTGCATCATTGAAAACGAGTACTAGTTTGGCAATGCTCAATTTTGGACAAAATGCCATTTTTAGTGCTGCTTTGAGTTTGATAATGGTAATGTCAGTGGAGAACATATTAAATGGCAAGTGAGAATGATAACTGATAATCATAATGACAGTATCCGATTGAGATTGATTCTGATTCCTATTCAGCATTTACATTAACATGTATATTATTGACAATTAAGGAACAATGACGGTTGGAGATTTAGTTATGGTCAATGGATTACTGTTCCAATTGTCAGTTCCATTAGGATTTCTGGGCTCAGTATATCGAGAAGTTCGGCAAGCTTTGATTGACATGCAAACAATGTTCTCACTACTTTCACGTCCACCAGCAATTACGGTAAAAACATATTATAATTCATGTATTATGTTTGTTTTGAACTCGAAATGTGTATGTACCAGAAGTAGGAATGTATAGGGATATCGAAACATTAGATGTGTCCTCGTGAAATTGATTTGCTCTCAAATAATGTAGCAACATATCTTTAAAACGTCGTGGCTGTACAAGATCTTTTGGGAATGAAATTAATACTCCTTGGAGAATGAACGTATCGCTATGGTGTTAATAACTTTGAGAACAATGAAATTGGCTCACAGACTATCAAATATGAACATTGGGTTACAATGAGGACAGCGAATACGTTTATCTTGGAGTTGTTCTCGCCATACCTTTGTTTATGACTAGATAAATAAATATTCAATGTTCAAAATCCAATTTTGAACAAAAAAAAATAGTGAGAGATATTTCACGAATCGCAACCAAAATGGCAGCTAGGAATGTGTACAAAGGCAATCTGACCCAGGAACATCATATAATGGGACGAAACGACGATACTGTTTTGGAATTAACATTAATCATCATATTTATTCTGTAAGAACGCACCTGTCAATGCATATACGCCCATTCAAAAATGCTAGCGGCTTCTTCCCGATTTTCTACGCAATTATTTTTGTTTAAACAAATTTTAAGAAATTAAGTCAGAGGAAAGAATTTGTCTGCCTGTCGGATTTCACAAGTTCAACTTCTAACGCATACAACTTTTCTTTTTTAGCCACGTATATCTGTTGAAATTATAATTCATTTATATTGTTAATAGAGCAAGAAGAATGCTATACCATTCATGATCTCACCAACAACGTCTGAAATAATATTCGATAAAGTGAATTTCCAATATATTGAGGGTAAAAAAATTCTAGAAGATGTGGACATTACAATACAGAGTGGAAAAAAAATAGCGATTGTTGGAGGTTCGGGTTGTGGGTGAATGATTTTTCCACTTAATTACTATTCACACAAAGTTGTGCTTCATTGAAATAATCTTCTCTATATGGATTGCTTGATGTTCACAGGAAATCTACAATTGTCAGGCTATTATACAGATTCTTTGAACCACAGAGTGGGAATATATTTATCAACGGCCAGAATATCTATGATGTCGATTTGAATGATTTGAGACGGTCTATTGCAATTGTGCCTCAAGTATGTGAATAAATAATATCTTCGTTGATTACTCTGTTGCAAGTGAATGTAGCGAGAATAATTGAGGATGTTTTTCCAGGATTCTGTATTATTCCATGAGTCAATTTTCTATAATTTACACTATGGTAACTTGAATTGCACTGAGAATGATGTATATGAAGCAGCAAGAATGGCTAATCTACACGAAGCCATTGAAAAATGGCCCCAGGGTTATAATACACAAGTTGGAGAAAGAGGTCTGAAACTGAGCGGTGGTGAAAAACAACGTGTGGCCATTGCACGTGCAATTCTCAAAGATAGTCCCATTTTGATATTTGACGAAGCTACATCATCATTGGACTCCATCACAGAATCAGTAAGATTTATTTATAAATAAATTGTTCAATGATAATGTGGTTGAAAGTTGATAAAATAATCAGAATGGCGGATGAATAGAATGGTAGATATTTAACTAACTCAGCAGTAATGCACCATCGAACGTTCTATCTTTCATAACTGAGAAATGGTGCGATTGATGATTGAACTATATTCGGATATTTTCATTGAGTATTAGACTCATCGCGAGCTCTCTTTTTAAATTTCTGGGATGGATCGGATGAAAAATATCCAGTACAAGACTTCACTTTTGGTTTTGGAAATTCTATTGTAAAACTGATTTTTCTGTTTATTCTTGAAATAACTCATTATATCCGATAAGCCCCATAAAGTCATTGTTGGGTGTTTATTGTGGGAGATAGATTAAATGACAGGATAGACACAACTATGAGGGTGGCCGAAATTTTAGTTATGAGTTCTTTGCACACGGTGACACTTCGTCATTTCGAATTGTTAGTATGCCTGGTTTGAAACGTTGCATAAGTCAAGGAGATATCGTTCTATGAATAACTCGAGTTGCCACGAAAAAATCCATATTTCATCTGTTATATGCAGTGTCAACGAACTCATTTATCACTGATGGTGGCAGTGCGCTTAATCTCCACCCATTTTCGAATCGCTACATTTATGTTTTTTCACTTTCCAATTGATATTCAATAACAATTTACTATAGAATTTCTCACCCAACTAAAACAAATGCATTTTTTCTATGTACGCATCATTTTTTTCGGGGTATGATGGTGATTACCGTCCATGGGTACTTTGTAAGTGGAGCATTCAGAATGTTTCCGCGAATTATTGTTAATTTCATATCGTAACTCTGCAATCATCGCCTGCAACCAAACTCGTTGTGTCAAATTATGTATAGCTTGGACGATGTCGCATTCCCAGAATTTCCTCTCCTCGATAAAGTTTATCTAAAATAGAAATCATTTGACATTATTAACTATTCCATAGAACATTCTTGACGCTTTGTCACGAGCAACGGCAGGACGCACATCAATTGTTATTGCCCATCGTTTATCAACAGTGATGGATGCCGATGAAATTCTAGTGATGGATAAGGGGCGATTGCTGGAGAGAGGAACACATGAAGAGTTATTAGCAATGCCCCAATCTATATATAAGAAGCTTTGGAATGCTCAACATATTGGCATGACAAAAGTGCCACCATTATCATCATAGTGAGCCGAATTGATGAATTTTCGATTAATTGACAATGCCGGAAATAATGTGTACATAGTAATGGAGTGATAGTATAATTGATGTTGAGATTTCTAAGGAACATTTAGTCTTCGTGTTATCTGTAAATATGTCAATTAAAAATTCTATTTAATATTTTTGTGACATGGTGAATGGTTGCCGTCCATACATCCCCAATCCTACTCGAAATAGTAGCAAAGAAAAAAAAGTTTATTGGAATGAAATCAATCGATTGTATTGAATATATCACTATCTTTGGCGTTCCATTTCCTGCTATTACCACACAGCAATGAGGTGTCCGATGAATGTTTTTATATAGACAGTTACCATGACGACCATACTCCGAAAACATAATAATGTATGCAATACATTATTCTAGCGATTGTCTTCATTAGTTCACTATAAATGGAAGGATGAAATAATAACGATTAATCGCAGAGGGAAAGAATTTTATTATTTAATTGGATGAAGGTACTCTTCATGCCACAAATGTGTAATTAACAAAAATATTAACATTCAATATCGATACGCAAAGCGTATGGTGACAGTACATATAGTGAGATGCAAACCGAAGTTCCTACACTTCCTATAGTATATTCCGACGGTGATAAACATTTAACTAGGTAAACGCATGTGCCAATTGTATATTTATGTTAATCATAAAATATGTATTGTTCCAAATGAAGTTGAAACACTTTGCCAAGTGAAGCACTCCTTGTATAACATATCATTTGATCATGATTTTAAATTTGAAATATTAAATCAAGTATTTGAATGGAAACACCACTGCAACAAAATGAAATAACATCTTGTATTTGGAATTTAATACCGATGAATTCAGTGAAATTTCATGATATAACACATGTGTTGGACAAAATTCGAGAAACAGTTTCATAAGATCTTTATCAACTTTTATCGAAGCATAACAAAATGTGTGGAAACTTTGTAACATCACGGGTATGCGCATGTTAAGATTTTTTGGTGATGATAATGAAATGTCATTGAATTGATTGGTTCTGAAGAAAGAAAGATATTTCTTCACTGTAAGTGACTAAGGTGTACGGTGTACATGGTTACTATCTCATAGTTGTGATTCCTTTTATAATCTGTGAATTTTCGCGAAATAAATTTGATAGTTTACATATGAAATTATGAAATGGCTGAATAGAAAATAACATTTCGGCGGAAGATATATGTAAACGAAAACATAATCGATGACGGGAAACTTTGGGAAGGATAATATTGAGTAATCCACCAAAAAATTAATTTCAATCGGATGAAGATTTTTCAAAATATCGCTCATGCTCTGACGGGGACGAATTATTCACAGTTTTAACCATCACATTGAGTGTAAACTTTTCTCTTTTACCAGAATGATTGACTCGTAATGTATCTTTTTTTTGGAAACTTGCAGTGATAGAATCTAGCACACATGGTTTCAAACCTGTTTCATTCGATACAACGCAAAAAAGAGCGATTCTTGTTTTTTCAATTGAGCAGTGGCATTTCCATTTAAAATCCAACAATTAAATATCGTGAAAAACAAATATAAAATACGAATTCCAGAAAAGTGAAGAGAGGTGTCATAGGCGTTTCACCAACTGAAAGTAAGAATCATACACAATGCAACAGCACTACTCCGTTTTTTGTATTCAATCGAAAGCAATTGAATCCAATACTTGGTTTGTAAATTAGAAAATAAATCAGTGAGAAATGGGGTAACATTCTAAGAGTGATGTGTTCTCGTTGGGAACACATCGAAATTTGATAGGTGGACCTTACAGAGATAGTATGCGCGTGCATTGTCAATCAGAACCAGCGCGAATGACGGCAACATGCAAGAATTTATTGGGTCAGCGAATCATTTCAGCGAAAGTTTTGCGAATGAAGGAACTGCAGAACCAATTGACTGATGCACATTATCATTTAAATGTAAGTTCTTTCATAAATTGGTTTAAAAATACAATTATGAAGAGGTAATTTTTGTATTCATTAGTTCAGGTCTTTTTTTTCATTGTTAATTTTCCTAAGGAATTGGCTAATGAGAATCGACTTCTCAAAGCACTCCAGAAGCGACAAGATTCCGCACTAAAACGATATGAAGGAACAAATGCCGAGTTGCCACGAATTATTAATTCCCATCAGGAAGAATTGAAAGTTCTCCAAACAAAATATAAACAATTGAAGTTCCAGCATAAGCAAACATGCAATTTATTAAAGGAGAAAGAGAGTGAAATTCACTCATTACAGGTAAACTATTATATGCACGTGATGCGGCAATTCCTACAAGAGGAATTTGTTCATATGTAAAACATTTAAAAAGCTATTCAAGTCACTCACTAGAATATTTGCTCACAATTTATACGTAATATTGCTTCTTATTCTTAATCTGTCTATTTGTATTTCAATAGTCGCACAATTTTTTCATTCAATATCGTCTCATGCACAAATATATATCAACAAGAACATTCACCATTTACAAACGTTAACGAGCGTATTGTACATGCATTTAGCACATAAAAGTATTTCTACATCGTCCATGTAAATCAAATTTGCATCGCTAAGCACATATAAATTCCATGGAATGATGTTTCAAAGAATATAAAAACTTATTTCAACTCAAAGTCGATATAGCTATCACGCTCTTTGCGGGACATAAACGATTGATTTTGAAGAAGAACAATATAGAAACTCAATAAGTAGTTCACATCGTTAGAAAGAAAAAATGTTCATCAGGAATGTTGACCTAGAATTGGGCCTCGACGAAAATCTTTGCAGATATCGGAGAATTGATAGCGACACTTTATCAGGTTGTACCTTCCAAGGCTTTTGCCAAATAACGATTTCACCTGCACATATTATCAGAAGAAGATGTTGCCGCTGACTTAAAAAACTTTGTTTTCATGAATTTCTGCGGATTTCTGAATTGAGTTTCACTTAAGTGTCGTTAGGTTCTCCATATCTCGTATTTTTGTCAATTTCGTCGGAAACCATCAGATGTTTAATGCGATGCAAATGCAACTTGGAAATTGATCGAATTTACAGAAATCTCATCACTTTCAAATTGAAAGTTTCAATGAAAAGAAAACCTGATTTATCAACTGGTTCTTTTGATGTGAATGTGAACTAATATGCTATTCCTCTACTTTCAGAATCAAAATAAGCATTTATTGAAATTGAGTAAAGACCAACATTTAGGAGAAAGAGAGAAATTACAAATTCAAGTTTCAGACTTGAATCATGAAATTCAAGAACAACATAAAACGATACAGGTATCTTAGGTCTATATGATGAAATTTTCAATTAGCTGTAATTGAAACAATCATTTTTTCATCCAGATGTTGAACAGGAAACTGACGCTTGAGAATAAAAAATTCAAACATCAAATTCATACGGAAGTCATTAAACATAGGGAAACTCGAAAGCAATTGCACATTTCATTGGAAAAGTTGAAAAAATTGGAAGAATTGTTGAATAACCGCGAGAAACGATTGTACTCCAATCCTAACAGTCATCAATTGCCAGCATTTAATCGTAGAGAGCCCACAACTAGTCAATCTTTGACAAATTTGCGAAATAACAGGTTTTCGATATTTCTCTATTGTTTCTCATACATACAAAAATTATAGAACGTACATTTAATATACGTAAATGTTACAGCACGACTACAAGTTTCTTGAAATCTTCTAGTAATGGTCCGAAATTTCATGCGGACACTAGAAATGAAACTCTGGTGAGATTTTGTATTTTTTAAGCATAATTAAGTACATTATCACAATTGAATCATTAGATGACAATTGATTGGATAAAACTATTCACAGCCTAAACTCAATACGAAAGAACTGGATGACATTGGCAAATTATCATTGATGAAAGCGAGCAATGTCCCGGATATTGTAAATACAAGCGAAACTATGACGAGTCTCGATCATGTACGTAAATTCCGTTTGCAAAAGTCAGCACAAAGTCTGCACACTTCACCATATGCATCAGATGAAAATGTAACAAGAGATCAATTGGAAGTTGAAATTAATTCAGTCACTGATAATTGTGAAACAAATCAATTATGCAAACCTATTGCTATTGAAAATATGTGTGAGGACAAAGTTATTACAAATAGAATTGCAAACAGAGAATTGGAGGTTGTTATAAATTTTGAGGAAACGAATGCAAGAAATACTGATAAGGACTATAGACTGCCAGAAAAAATAATAAGAGAATTTGGGTATTCATCAAGTAATAGTGATTTGAGTGATGACGACAGTCATACAAATGATGGTATCACTTCACCCACGTGTAATTCGAAATATTTACACTCGAGGTATAATATTTTTGCAACCATTTCTTGTCTATTTGAATTTGGTGTTTTCTTTGTTAATTATTACTTCTACATTTCAAAATTGAATGAAGGGTCAAGAGTATCTCTACATATTTTGAAAATTTTGTTCTGATGTATTCTTCAATCAAATTATTCATTTCTCATCTATTAATTTCACGTTATTACTTAAAAACTCGTTGGCTGCTGTTGTCTGTCGTAGATTGGTAGACTTCGAACGATTTAGATGTCAATTTTTCTTACAGACTAATTAATGCAGCAGTAAATGGCGTAGATATGGGTAACGATAAACTCCACCCGATTGGTAGTGATAAATCAAAAGAGTTGAATAAATGTAGGATAGAAGAGGTGGGAAAATCAAATCCACCGTATAACAATCACGGGGAATCTGGCTATAAAAGACGTGATCGACTCCCTGCTGATATTCATCCAAATATATCGTCAGCAGAACTTTCAAATTCTGATGCCCATGAAATATCGCTACATTCATCAAGAACGGAACATCCAAATAACAATGATGCTCAAAATAATCGGATAATTTCGAGACACAATTCAATCAGTAATTCTTTCCAAAAGATTGAAAGCAGCCATGAAGACAACTATACAAACGGAAAGGATTTATGGACGCGGTTGCGGGGGCAGTTGGATCAAGTTCAAAAAATTCCATTCAATCGTCCACGAACCACTCTTGATTCGTTTGACGTCCCCGCAACTGAAACCAGTTCGAAGAATGGAGAATTGGGAAGAAAAAATAGTGATACATCTGATGAACTTTTGCATTACTTCGATATAGGGAAAAATGCCGATGAATTCAGTAAATTGTCAATTGTTGAAGATTTCGATCATCAATCACAAATACCGCTTGCCAATGGATTAAATTCAAAATGCAAAAATAATGCTACCGTGAATGATGAAAGTTCACCAAACTTAAGCGACAATATCTCCGAAGATATTAATCATAAAACAGGCAAAAACGATCATTTGATTGCAAAAGAAAATTACGAAAGTTCAAAACAAAAGGACAATGGTCAGCATTCCATTACTAGACAGAACGATGCAGTTAAAACTCGCACATTCCCATCAAAACAACAACTGGATAAACATGAACAATCAGGTGCTGATACGAAAGCTTCTAATTTAATCAAAGAAAAATTATTAGCCGCTATGAAAGCAATTGATGACAATGAAAATATTGACTTTACAACAGATAAGAAAATACGAGAAACGAATAATTCTATCCGCTCACAGGTGACGGAAAATTTATATCGTGGATTGCCGACACATACAAAAAAGCGAGATGACATAATAAAAGATATATTTTCGGACACAAAAATTGATAGTAAATTGCATAGCGGATGTAGCAAACTTCATTGACAATTTTCGATAAAATATAGAATACACAACAATCGTATAGTATATATATGCACCATATCATGAAGAACATAAGAATATGTATGAGAAAAACAGAGTTGCGTACGCCGCGTGAAAGTTTGTGCACAGATGTGTCACGCATAATTGAATTATACTCACGAATTAATCCTCCTGTTCACTTATCTGCCAGTACTGTTGGACAAACTGCGTGTACTTATGTGAACAGTTTACTATTTCATGTTTTTGTAGACTATTAAAAAAATTACAAAAAATAATCAATTACTAATCAATTACTAATAAAGGCCGTAATGTTTGTGCAACTAGCGGTTTATTTCGGCGACTTTATGTCTCGTCTACAGGTATACCAGTCGTAAAAATTCGAAATCTCATAGATGGTTCTTCATGAAAAAACACATTACACATAACAAATCATTAGTTAGTGAATAAATTATATAAAAAAATGACAACAAAAAACAAAAAATATATGAGATATTTTTTCAAACCTACTTTGTAGTATTGTAAAAGTTTTCTCAATTCCCATTCAATTTCCTCTGTGAAACTGTTAATTCTATATGAAAAACAGATTATCGACGTATTTTGATCATGGTAAATTAGAAACAAATATTTGTGATCATGCGTTAACATCGATCACGAGATAATTGTAATTAAAATATAAGATGCTGCACCAATCGAAAGTAAATTGTGACATGGATCATAAACCTTTCTCTTAAACCAATTCTGGATTATTATTAACAATAGTTTAACGGGATGTTCTTCTCGGCGACATTATAAAAAAAATTCCAACAGAAAAATACTCACGAATCATTTTATCGCTTCCATTCACAATAACTCGGTATCATGTGAATGTGGGAGGAAAAAGAATATACAGATAAGAAAAGAGTAGTTGACAACAAAAGAAAAAGGAACAATTATTTGTTTTAACTACTTCGAAATTTCCAAACTTTCATAGAATTTTGTTGGGGGTCCTGGGTTTTGAGATAAAAAGATCAATATCGAAAAAGTTCCAGCCCCTGAAATTTTGATCTGTTTAGTATCTCTATAACCAACAGATTTAGATCAAAATTGCTCCTTGAAATAGAGTGTAATATGACAGTTATGTATTCTCTTTCTGAGCAATGTCGACCTATAACATTTGATTCCCAAATGTTTGAGACATGAAAATTAACAAACGATATTATGATGAACTTGGAAAAATATAAAACAATAAGTAGTCACCCGGAGGTAATTTGTTAAAGTATCATTCGATAGATTTTTCGTACCTTAATAGCCAATCGTTAATTGTACTTCTATGTTCACATGAATTCGAGTTAATGCGAAGGAAATTAGTCGGACGAAGTTTTCAACATTTGTTTGTACATAGAATTTTTCCTAACAACCTGAGAATGTTGTTTCAGTAAAGTGTTCCAACTAGAATTAGTTGGCACAACTTGACAGGATTGGTATCTGAATTCAGCTATTAGTATGTGTCGTAATACACATGATTTCAAATCATTCGATACGCACATAATATATTGGTTCGAGCCATTCAACTGGCCCAGAGTAAACCACAAATATCCATATAATGCCAACATTCATATAAAAAACAAGCACTTTGTACTCATAAGGACGATAAAATTTTACAATTGTCTACCGATCCACAATATTTGTGAATTATATGTCCAGAATGAATGATTGAACATAATGTCAACAAATTTCTTTACTATTTACATCATTAACATAATGCGTATGTATAATCGTCGTGTTAAAAATCACCCATAGCGGCAATAATATTTGACAACGCTGTTCTTGCGTCACTCTCTTGAAAAACGTCTAATACCTCCATAGCCTCTTGTGAATGATCCTTCTGGAGTTGTTTCGTCAATTCGATTCCTGGACCCGCCGTAACAATTTCATATACCTATGACAAAAATTCTATTGTCAATTGAATGGAACCCAAAGAAGGAAGAGGATCAGAACGAGTTGCACGAAAATCTACTTTTTTGTCTTACAACAATTGATGTTTTATGCCATGGGCGGGAAACATTGTGCTTGAAGATATATATTTACCCTTGATTTCGAGGTATTGTTTTTCGAATGTTTACGAAATTAGAAAACCATCTAGTCAAAAGGTTCGATCGAAATTCTGAGAATTGATATGGATACTCTGATATATTGTGATGTAGAAATGTATTTGGTCGACTGACAGTTTAATTCTATTAGCATTTTCTCCAAAGTTGGCAATCATTTCTCAGAGGACAGCATTCTAATGTGATTATGCCAGTATTCTGTGTCGCGATGCTAGATTTACTGTTGAAGTAACTTAATCCGAGCGATCGAATTTTTTCAAGAATACTCATGTGCAAAGCTGACGAAATGGGAAATGAATAATTTTACCTAAAAGTTCTACAGATCAGACTTTTAGTATCGTTTTCAGTTACCACGATCAGATTTTATCGGCAGACCCACATTTTTATATTATTACTATGAAAGAACACACAACTCATCTTTTCCACAACTTCACGGCCAATAATCCCCTGTGTATTTTATTCTTCACGGACTATATGAAACAATCGATACCATCATTTCATTACTTACTTTTGTGTAATCCACCATGTGTACTGATTCTATTCCAACGTCTATTTCTTTCAATATCGACGGATCATGCTCAATATGGAACATCACAGGAGCTGAGCATAAATTGAACGATGTCGCGGGATCTTTGCTGATGAATGGATTCAAGTCTAGACATGCCTAGAGACAAAAATTACAGCATGAAATGGCTATTCATATGGATTGAATTTTTTTCTTGAAGAGATTAATCGTCAGAGAATTGTTTGAATGTATATGAATTGTGACCATGCATGAATATGAATTGTTATGGTGTGCGAGCACCTGTGTCAGTGCGCACTACTAAGGCAAAAGTCATTAGGATTTTTTATCTCCCAGTCGGATCCCTTTCACAAACTCTATTGTGGAGCAACAACAATGAGAACTATTTTTCGGCACATCTTTCATTCAATCTAAGTCAAAGATATTCATTCTTTTTCATATAAATATAAATGCATTAGTGACCATTGTTCTAGCTAGCGAATCAAATGAGTGTAGACAAACACTGGATGTGAAAATAATTGGATTTGGATTGCATGTATTAGTACAGTATAGAATGACAACTTGCAGAAGCCATGAATTTCAATTCGAAAATTTGTCAGAAGAATCGAAACTATTCAGGACAACAAAATTTATTTAATCAAATTTTAGTATAAAGCACATGATTCTGTATTTTTCCACTCGTTCCAATTGGCCCGGCAAAGTGTTGGATCGACCATCTCTTTCCCGGATGATCTTTCACGCCCAATGAAATGAAGCTAATACGGAGGAATTATGGTAAAATACAAGGATGTTATAATTCATTTACTCACCTGTACGGCGAGTGCCAAATGTTTCCCGAATTTATATCCATGCGCTTGCATTTCTTCAGAGTGACCTGCTAGTTTCAGAGTCCCTTGGCATGATTTTCCGAGTAATGAACCAGCACTCAATACATTTTGTAACGTCCATTCCCTTATAGCATACCCCACACGATTTTCAGGCGGTATTGAAGGCAATGGATTATTTTGTTTGTCGCGTCTGCCAACAAATTCAGCTTCAGCTAAATCACGTACTGCACTGGACATAAGTTCGACTAGCTGTACGAGAATATAATGAAGTAGTTTGAAAAATTCTGTTTCTCAGCACTATTGACGATTGCCGATATCAACCACCACCAAGTATGCACAATAAAAAACTCACATCCTGGTTCCTCAATGCTGCTAACTCGGCACTACTGTTACCCAACAGATAATCTCCACTTAGCAGTGCAATTTTGTTTCCAAATGTCATATCATCTAATTCAGCAGGCTCTGGATAGACACCTGGTTCAATATTAACCAATCCTTTATGCACCAAATGACTTGTTCTTATCATCTCAGTTATTTCTGCCAATGCACGTTGACTGTGCAATACACCTGCGGCTTTATCTTCTTCTATGTCATCGACATTAGTATGTCCAGCTGCTTTTGAAATAAGTAATACAATAAGGCCCCATGCACGCATATTATTTCGTCCATTATAAATTAAACTTCTGAAATTTGAGGAGAAAAAGAGAACTAATGAGTTTTGAATTACATATAATAAGTTGATAATTATAGTGATTATTTATGAAATGAATGTAACCTACTTGGCGGTTTTCAACAGTGGATGATTTGAACCAACGAGCTTTCTCAAATGGAGAGCAACGTTAGCTATTTCATCACTTAAAAGCCACCTTAAACTGAGAAAAGAAGTCGGATATCCAACAATCTTCTCTGCCTCTGAAACAGCTCTATTCCAGTCAGGCCTTTGATTAGCAGCAACTTTAGTGCCATAGCATCTGGAATACTCGATATGTTTTTTATGCGTATCTAATGAATACGGCAGTCTTCGTACATTATGTAAAAACATATTCTTTTCACATAACAATATTGATAGTGCACTACTTTTTCGAACAATTGTTAATATAGAATTGTTATAAGACATTGTGTTTGTCTATGACAGCAACGCGCATTGAATGATGACAAATGAAGGCAACAAGATGTACTGAACCACAATCAACATCAGCATTAAATGGTCAAGTCGGCCAAGTATTCAGAAATGTGCGACGTTTCAAAACTTTCACCTTTGGCCTAAATTCCTGTCGTACAAACATATACATATAGTATGTAACGACATAATTCTGTTGGTTAACATTCATTTTTATTGAATAGTTCAATATTTCAGTATTATTATTGTCATTAATAATATTTAATTCAAGTGTCCCGTTTCATATATCATCATTGATGAAAGATGATGATCAATAAGAGATGATCCATCCACGTGCTCATGGATTTGACACAATACAAGGACTTAGCTCCTGGTTGAACAATCAAACATGGTAAGTTTCATTTTTTTTCATTCTTCGAAGTTATTCTTCATCATATCTACTCATGAACGATGAACTTGAATTAACCAAAAAATATCAGTCGACACTAGTTGGAACGCACGTGCCAATGTACATCAATCATGCAGTAATAGAATATCAAATGTTTGAGTACACTCAGTGGAAGAATAACTTGCCCGATATTGTGAAAAAATGATTTCTCTTTTTTCTCCTTTTTTACTTCGCAATTATCATATTCATCATTATTCTTTCGCCCCGATGCACACGTACGTACATACATACGTACATACATACATACATACAGACATACACAATCATATTCATAAATAATTGTAGATACATGTGTATACATGTTCTTTACACACACGCGACTCTTACAGAGCTCAAATCACACCGTGTTTGAAGTTATTACCTTTGATTGTGTTCACAGAACATTTATTTGCTTCCATTATTGAAAATTTATTATTTTTTTTCCTTCTATTCAAATATAATATAAGTCGTGTTTCCATGTGTGTGTATGTGTATCAATGCGAGATTAGATAGAAAATAGCAAAATGTGAATGACCCATGTCATGGTATATTGTTGATTGTTTTATCCACAAGAGGTCGTGTTGTACCTGAAAATTTGGTCCACGTGCGTTTATTGCCGCTCTTTATGTTCTAAAATTTGAATTTCTATTCATGGAATATTCGGAATCAGTTGTTACAGATGGCAGCACTAACAAGCTCCTATGTTTACAGATGTAGGGTGACCTTATGCAGGTCATTGGAAAGTTATAACTTCCTATTCAGTAATTGAACTGATAATGCCCGAGTGGATTTGAATCAAATGTTTAGTTGCTAATTTCATATATTTGTAATTCGAGCTATTACCAGAATTTTCATATCAAATGCTTCTACAGCACATGTGATTCATCCGAAAAACAATGGATAATCTCCAGAATTCTTTTTGGCCAATCACGTTTGAATGCGCAGCGCACAAGTGACAAGATTGGTCAAGGACGTTACTGATTTTGAGTGCAAGTTCAATCAAGCTGAACTTTCAATTTCCATTCGTACTATCAAAGTTCATACCTAGATGGTATATATAAACTACGATAGTGAATGTATACCTGTATTGCGGGTAGCATGTGAAATGTTTGTTGACGATTAAGACGTCCTGGTTTTCGTTCACCTTATCTAATGATTTATCTTGAAAAGAATTGTTGAAAATTTTCGGTAAGACATTGAGACGTTTCTTTCCAAATGGTGAAGTAATTTGGGTCAACACAATGAATTCTCATGCTTTAGGTTATGTTTATCAGTGCATTATTTTTGTTTGCAGATAAAAATTAATGAATGTACCTGAGCGCCGGTTTGGTTATATCAATATTGAAGAAAGACAACAATAGTAATTCAATAGAATATGGCGAACGTTGGAGGTAAAGTAATGAATTTTCGCGATACATTTCGAATTGTACACAAAGAGTCGGTGCATTGGTTTCCTGGACACATGCGAAAGGGCATGATACAAATGCAACAAAAATTAAAGAATGTGGACTGTATTATTGAAGTTCATGATGCAAGAGTGCCTATATCCGGTCGTTATGTTAATTTCAAGAAAACGATCAGCGGATTGAAACCACATATATTTGTTTTGAACAAAAAAGATCTAGCTGATACAACCAAAGCACCCATGTATGAAAAAGTATTGAATGCCGATGGCGTCACGCACATAATTCATACTAATTTTCTTGATCAGAAATGCAAGGGAATGCAATCAATTCTACCATTAGCAGTAAAGCTCATAGAGGAATCAAATCGTTATAATAGAGCATACAATCCTGAGTATGCAGCAATGATAATTGGCGTACCCAATGTTGGTAAATCATCACTAATCAATAGGTTAAGAAACAAATATCTTGGAAAAGGTAATGCAACGCAAGTTGGTGGTGTGGCGGGTATTACAAGATCCGTTCTAACTAGGATTAAAATATCGGAAAAACCGCCGGTATTTCTGTTGGATACACCGGGAATCTTGACACCCTATGTGAAAGATCTCCATTCAGGACTTAAATTAGCATTAGTGGGATGTCTTCAGGACCATTTAGTTGGCCAAGAAATTATGGCTGATTACCTTCTATTTTGGTTGAACAAAACGAAGCGTTTTCAATATGTTGAAAAGTTACAATTGCCAGGACCAAACGATAATATTTTACAGGTGCTCACTTTAGTTGCCAAAAATTTAGAGAAAGTGCAGAAAATAAAGAATTATGATGGTAAAATAATTATGCGACCGGATTATGTGTCTGCTGCCGCACATTTTTTGAAAATATTTAGAAAAGGTGAACTAGGTCCTATATGTCTTGACGAAGATTTATTGAACAATAGTAATTCGTGATATGGACTTTGTGTGCTCATTGCCTATACTTAATTGTTCAATAGTTTTGTGGAAAGAAGAAAAAAAGGATACAACCCACGATAATTTGTAAACAATATGGAATAAATTGAAATTTCCAGCCGATATCAGCATTTGTTTTGGAAATTTGTTGCAACGACTCAATGTTTATGTGTATATGTACTTGATATCAATACCTCTCCCACCACCTAATTATACCTTGTTTTTTTATTGTTGAACGTGTACACTATACCAGCGGTTGACTTCCCATCTTTCACTAATTCAGTAACACTACTCGCGTACTTTCACTTGACACGTCACGTTATATCCTCTACGGCCTGCGGATGGTCCTCAAATTTACTTCATACTATATTATAAGTTCATTTCAATTTGTTTCATACAACAGAAGCATAAAAGTTATACTGTGACGTGATATTAAATTTGCAGTGAGTATGTTTGCAAGGATAACATTCTATCCGACACTACTTTACAATGTGGCAATGGAGAAAATCACTTCGCGACGGTGGTACGATAGAATTGACGAGACTGTTATACTCGGCGCTCTACCGTTCCGCAATATGACTGAACAGGTAAACAAAAGTTATTGCTCAAAACAACAAGGAAAAAAGTTTGAATCAATTTTAATTATAATTGGGATTTTTTTCGTTATCGTAGTTGATAAATGATGAAAAAGTGACCGCCGTTGTCTCCATGAATGAGAATTATGAGCTCAAATTATTTTCCAACACTGCCGAGGTAAGATTGTAAACATGTCCTAATTGTTAACTGAGTCAATCATACACTTTTATTTTTCTTGTATATTTTTATCAATCCCATTGGTTTTATGTACTTCATAAGGAATGGGCAAAACATGGTATCCAATTTCTTCAGTTGTCTACGACAGATATTTTTGAAACGCCGTGTCAGGAGAAATTGCAAACGGGCGTAAAATTCATAAATCGGTTTCAAGGTAATGCCAATGATGAAAAAAATATTGGAACGAAATTATCGGGGACGGTTTACGTTCATTGTAAAGCTGGTAGAACACGAAGTGCTACACTTGTTGGTTGTTATTTAATAGCGGTAAGTGTTCAATCTGTAACTAATATATATTAATCATCGGAAAAATGAATGAATTTGATGCAATGGCTGATTTTATTTGTTCAGAAACATGGCTGGACACCGGTCGAGGTTGTGGACTACATGCGGAGCAAACGTGAACATATACTTTTGCACACTGCCCAATGGCATGCTCTCAAGACTTTTTATCATAATTATATGGAGGGCAAAAGGAAAAATAATCATACATAGATGATAATGTGTTTGCTCTTATCAATCTGGGAAGTTTTATTTATAATTTCTCTAGTTCTTTTATAATGAAATATTGGATGATAGTTATGATGATCTTTGTGAATCATCATGACGATGAAATAAGACCGATAGATATATAAATTCAGTCAATCTTTATTTACATTTGAACATGATATTTTGTAAATAAAAATTAATTATTCTTACTGATCGACTGTTTCATATTCATTGAGATGAATTTGTCAGCTTCTTTGATCACGTTTTCTGTGAATGATATTATTTCATTGCGTGGCAATTTCAATACCTTTGTATGACAATCGATCAATGGGTCTTCATCTTTGAAAGAACCAAGCTTAATAGGTAATATGCTCCTTACTGCCTCCATCCATAAGTGCGCATTGAACGAATCCGACAAACAGTCCTACAATTCACAGAAACATTTTACTGGAAATGTGAATAAGTTGTGAAATTGGTTACGAATATGCATTCTATTTAACTAAAATATTATATTTGGCTCTGGAGTTGCGCCACTTTTTTTTTCTATTTTTTTCATTGTGTCATTTTACATTTTCTTTTTTCCAACCATTTGATCATGTTATTTTAATGACATTTTACGAAACAATTTCACTGCAGCAATGAAAAAGTAATTCTAAAAGTCGATTGAGGAGCCCGGTCCTGATAGAAAAAAGTAGTTTTCGAATCGATGTGTCTTCTTTATCGTTAAGTTGATAATCCTAATGCTGAAGAGAATGCCAAATACTAACATGAAGTGATACCCCAACGTGGTGTGAAATACGGCTAATAATTACTGTGATATGACCATTTGGTAATATTAAAATGATGTTTGAGAATGAAAATTCAGAGAAATTCTAAAATATTCTGATTTCTAAAATTTTCTTATACTCTCGGAAGCGTGGCAATGCAAAAACGATTTCCATGAACATTTTCATATAATTCTCAAAACATTCAAATTTCCAAATCTTATATTCTGAATACTTGGCCTTCATATGCAATCGCTTACATAATGATATGTTTTCATGCCAACTCCAACAATGATAGAATGATCAAATGGAAGAACGAACAGCGTGTGGAATCTAATGTTTGTTTACAATTTCATGACAAGAAGAGAAAAAACTTGATCAGTTTGAACATAACTAAACATGAACTATCTGGGCAATAGTTTATATTTTAAATTAGTTGAACACAAACTCACCTTTGGAACACGACAGCGTGCTTTGAATTTCCGGTTCGATATTGCAATAAAAAAAACTGGCATCGCAGGACAACGTTCAATGACTATTTGTAGAGGGATACTTTCCACTTCAATATTATGCGATTCGAAACAGTGGATGATGTAAGGATCATGTGTAGAATTGATGACACTATTCAATTCTGATGTTAACAAATTCAACACAACTTTTTTTCGTTCATTAATATCTTTCACATCGCCGACGTGAAGCCTTGATATTTGATCATTCTTTGATTCATTTGCTGTTTTCTTCGAAATTACATCAATAGCATATCTTCCCGTCACGGCCACAATAGTTTTACTTGATGAACCTTTCGATGTCATATCAATAATTGAGAAATGTTGGAGCACACCAGTGTTGTGCACGTGTGTACCACAGCAAGTTTCCCTGTAATTGGAGGAGAAATAGAATTGCAGACTTTTGTAACGCAGTTTTTTCTGATATCTCATGAATTTATATGAAGATCATTTACTTCGAGTTCAATCCAGCACTGTTGACTTCGACTATCCTCAAATTGCTTCCTGGATAAACTTCATCAGGAATAATTGTTAAGTTACTTTCACTCATGAGTTGCAGCATATCGACTGTTTTAGTTTTGATAGGAACCTTAGATTGTATGCAATCGTTAATCTGTTTTTCTATGAGGATCATATGCTCGGGCCTTATTTCCTTACCAAAAGTACTAAATTTGAATGCCAAACTATCATTCTTCACAATACTTCCACGTTGCACAATCACCGGAAATATATTTCGTAGTGCAGCATTCAATAGATGCGTTGCTGTGTGATTCGACATCAAACCAGTGCGATATTCTTCATCGATCGCAATCGTAGTTTCATCACCAAAATGCAATACAGAATTTGCAGGATTCTTTTGAATAAAAGATTTCTCGAATGAACCATAGTGAATTACATAACCATCCAATTTATTCACTTCAGCAACATTGAAAACTATATCACCAATGCGGATGACTCCTCGGTCACAAAATTGACCGCCCTCCTGTCCGTAAAAAGATGTTCTGTCCAGCAAAATCCCGATTTTGCCACCATCCAATAATTCTGAAGTTAAGTTAACACTCCCGCCGTTTATGAAATTTCCTGTATGGAAACAATCATTGATTAATTATGTTTACTTATAACAGCAACAAGGTTATTTATTTCACTTGAATATCAGATTTTGGATTCCACGTCAAAATTCGACAGTTCGGTGCATCTCAGAGATTTTCTCTGAGACGGTTAACTTCTCTTGGATAGTTTATGATATTTGAATTGAGAATTTTGAAGAAATTAAAATATAAAGAGGAAATTTTTCGTTGGTAATTCAACGAATTTGATTATCAAACTCTAAACCTTCAAGACAATTAATCGAAGTATCTTAACTATGGTTTTTGAATCCATAATTCTGGATACTAATTAAATTTCTATCTTTCACCCGGAATAGAGAGTATTTCTTCTCGTGTTGCCTTATTCTTCACTCGTAACATTGCTTAATAACATTAGTCAGGAGTGCCTAAACTATTCCTACAGTTTTTTTTTTTCAATTCCGAAAATTATTGAAGCGTGCTTCAAATTCGAATATATTTCGATTGAACTAAGACCATGAAAATATCAGTCAACTATCGTACGCGTCTTGATTTTGATGTGCAACACTAAATCTGGAATGTTCGCTATGAATGTTGCTATTGTGCATGTATTTATGTCGTACGGTTAGATTATAAAATTTCTTACCATTCTTTATCACTCCGACCAATTTACATTTCATTGGAGGTAATCGATATTTCACTCCGTCGTATTCACAATCATATTTGTAAGAGTCATTTGTTTTCGGCACATTATTTTTCAAATACTCCATTGCTGATTTGGATAAAACGTCTCTGTCACTCCGCGTAATACCAATACGCGAACGTATCTTTGCATTTTCTAAGCACGCATTGAAACCCAAGACGTCTACTGTGAGATGTTCAGTTCGTGCAAGTTCCTCAATTGTTTCCAAATCCAAACCATGTGTATCATACATTTTGAAAGCTATTTCACCCGGGAGGATTTTCAAATTATGATTGTTCGACAAGGTGGATTGCAATATTTCATATGAATGCATTAAGCCAGAAGCATAAGGGTCACTTATCGCCGCCAATTGAGGTTTAACTTTTACGAGATTCTGCCATTGCGCTCCTGAAGAAGCTTTCAGAGCCTTGAGTAGTTCCGCTTCATATATTACCAATGCTTGAATCTATTGAAAGAATCATTGAGTATTAATCTCAGTCGATCACTATACGCAAGTATCGAATTTTTCGTCATTCCATCAGTTGAACATTGCAATATTATTAGTCATATCACCTGTTTCATATTCATTTGTATTTCTGGATATACATCACCAAGACTTTCTGCAACGTGATTGATCAGCTCATGAAGTAAATTATCCGATCTAAACGTCTGTGTTCCAATATTTATTGCCTTTCTCATGATCCGTCTGAGTTTGTAGTTTGACTCAGGTATCATTCCATCAGCCAAAGTAACTGCAATCATTCTGGCATGATCAGCCATGATTCGATAATTAGTATCAATACCGCATTCATCTTCAGATCCAAATTTCCCACTATACTTTGGTGCATTCGATATTGAGTGAATGGCTGTGAAGAGTGGTTGGAACAAATCTGTGTCGTAATTGCAATTTTTTCCTTGCATGATTGCAACAAGGCGCTCGAAACCCATACCGGTGTCAATATATTGTTTTTTCAACGGAACGATAGTAGCATTATCGAGACGTTCGAATTCAATGAATACAATATTCCAAAGTTCAGTTAAATTTAAATAATTTGAATGGCCATTGTGTGGCAATTTATCTGAAGGGTGTAATGGTCTGTCTATATGAATTTCGGTGCAAGGGCCGCATGGCCCATTCAAACCCATTTCCCAAAAATTATCAGATATACCACAAGCTATAATTCTATCATTTGGCAATCCTATTTCTCTCCAGATATCATGACATTCAGTATCAGATTTCATACCTAATCTTTCGTCACCTCCAAAGTACGTAACATATAATTGGTCTTTATCAAGGCCATACAATTGTGTTAATGTATCCCATGCATATCTGCATGCTTCTCTTTTTCCATAATCTCCAAATGACCAATTGCCTAACATTTCAAAAAATGTATGATGATACGTATCCAATCCTACATTATTTATGTCATTGTGTTTACCACCAACTCTGATACATTTTTGATAATTAACAACCCTTGGCGATGGTGGTGAATGATGACCGAGAAATATGCCCTTGAACTGGTTCATTCCTGCATTAACGAAAGCCAATGAAGCATCGCACAATGGTATCACCGAACTCGAAGGAATGAAAACATGGTTTAGATTATTGGTATAATAATCTATGAATTCTTTTCTGATTATTCGTGAGCTTTTGAAATTTGTACTAGTCTTTACCGAATATTGTGCAATACGTTGACAATGATGCAGAGATTTATTAAATGGATTCGCATGTTTGAAATTCATGACAATTTTCATACTTTTTCGTGCTTTAAAGTCTTTCAACATCTTGAAAAAGTTTAGAATTTTATAACGCTATGTATAGCTCGCATTTGAGGTTAAGATTTATCAAATGTGAAGGTGTATCACGACATGATTATCGATGGAGCTATGAAATGAGCTATGTCAACGCGTGATTATATCCACCTGTATTCACATGTGGAAATTGATCTATTTCACATCACATATGAATGTAAATTAAAATCATTTACTCCAAAACATGAATGAACCAAAATGCACAATGTTTGTGAGTTGCGACACCGGACTGCAGCCGGCAGCGCGTCGCGATTATCTGCCGTCAAAGGTCTACTCAAAGAGTATAGTAATATTCTCTTTGGGTCTACTATGCGATGTAATGATGAGATATATGAATTAAATCGGAATAATTTCGTTTTGAGATGCAGCCTTTTTTCGATGTCCATGCTCGGTCAATTTCTTCTCCAGTAACTTTATCTTGTTATTCTTCATAGTTATATTATTTCACTAATTCCTATGACACTGACCGATTCCATTTTCGTTTTTGTCATGTAAAATTGATAAATTTCCGTACTGCACGTTCATATGCTAAAATACATCAGAAGATAATATATTGCGATACTTGGAGTATTTAATGAGTATGAAGGTGTCCTAACTAATCCGGAAAGTTATTTAGGTACATCCAGGTTTGTTGAAGCTTGATGTGGTCAATATGATTGATTGATGATAGACTACAGTACAGTGCGAATGATGTTTGTTTGATAACATTTAATATTCACATCATTTGTATAGTTTTCATTCCAAATATTTAACATTTCATAGTTTAGTCGACTTTGCAACCTCATCAATAAATGTCGCAAGTTTGATATCTCTTTGAGATAAACCACTGACATCATGTGATGATAGGGTAATGTTAACTTTATTGTAAACATTGAACCATTCTGGGTGATGATCCATTTTTTCGGCTTTCAGAGCAACCCGACTCATGAAACCAAAAGCCTGAAATAATTTGATATAATGAATTACAGGATATTTCAAGAATTCGTGACCATTATTGTCGTCCTCTCCTGCCACTCACCTCATTAAAATCTTTGAAATTGAATTCCTTGTAAATAGCATCTCTTTTATCTTGAATTGTCCATCCGTTTGACAGAAGAGGACTTAACACAACATTTCTTTCTTCTGACGACAATTTAGCCTGAAAATTGTACATGGTCATCAGGAAGGCAAAGATAAATGACGATAGAAAAATTTCTATAACTTTGTAAGCAGAGATCAGGATTTGAAATAACAGGTGTCATGATTGAATACATTAGCTAATATGAATCAGAAATCGTGCGCACTTTCTCATAACTCAAATGATTTGCATGATATGAACTTAACAATGTTAAGAAATTATTTGAACAATTTATTATTGATAAACGTACCATTTTTTTGCTTTTCGACGCAACAGCTGCTGAGTTTCGAATGATTGTGTGCAGAAGTAGTGATTTGATTCCCCCACTTGTCAGAAGTTGTTTCCCGATCATGGCTGCAATCAAGGAACGCCAGACAACTCTCGGCTCTCGCGCCGACACGCACTGAGAAAAATGTCCCCTTCTCCAGATACCATATTGCATAGCACGCGCGTTTAGTTACCGGCATATACATATGCCTACACTAATTTACACGTTTCTTGTGATACCTTATGCCCTTTAATAATTCATGAGCAGTTTCAATGATTTCCGCTCGTTCTAAAGCAGAAATTATCTGATGTTGGAGATTTTGATGGAAAATTGAACGATGAGTTATTCATTAACAATTTTTTGTCGGTTTCGCAGTATTCCATTGAGTCGGAGATGCAACTAAAAATTTCAAATGAGGGAATTTCATGTTTTGTTTGGAAAAACCGACTGGAGAAATTCTGAGTACGCATACTTTCGAATTAGTGAAAGTTTTCGATAGTCGCAAATATTTTGTGATCACAATCGTACTGAGATAGGTATCTGGAAAATTCGGAGCGCGTATCCTTACTTCAAGAAGGACAATATTTTTCCTCGAAAATTTTAGTTAACTAGGGGTGATAGAATGAAAATCAAAGCTCATTATGATATAGACAAAAGAATTGCATACGAGAAATTTAATATTCATATCGTCCTCTTGTACACTCGATTAGAATAAAAATAGTAGATATTATTTTTAAAAATAATGATATTTCGCCATCCACATAATTACTAATAATTTTATTACTTCTTTTTCAGTCGTTTAACTAAACATGGAAGGGATGGCAAGGGAACTCTCAACACAATCATATTTTTATTTTCTTTAGATGGAACAGCTCCAACGATTCTTGCCAAATCCAACAACTTCTTACGACTTAACCGAGCTGCCATGTGTTCAGTGAACAACTCTGTATCGAGTTTGAAATTATGAATCATTAGCGTCAAAACCAGACAGTCCATCACAGCTTTGTCTCGTATACTCATCGGTCGGGTTCTGAAGTTGAAAAATCAAAATTAGTGAAATCGTGTTCACGAAAAGATTCAGAAAATCTACGATACACACCTGGAGGACATACTCGGCAAACTGTAAGTTTCAATGACAAATTCACTTATTTGAGAATCAACAGGACAAATTTCAGCTTTTTTTCTCTTCGCGTCCCTTACATTGATGGATAACCATCTAGATACAGCACATGTATACTCTAACATCGCTAATTTTCTTGATTTGTTTGAACCATTCTCTATTGAATTCAATGTTTGTATATAAAACCTCGATTTTCTGCAATGTAATAAAGCATAATCAGTACAGTGGGGCAATCTTGTATAGATATTTCTAGACAAATGATTCTCAGTTTAGTTAACCAATACGTGTAAAGGTAAATAACAACTCATGAGGATAATACGCGACATTCCATTGTGACTTGAAAACCTTATTAAAATTCATCTGGAAAGATAACCGGAGGAGAATTCTGTGTAGAAAAATTACAATCAAAATGATTCGAATAAATTGTTTTCGTTGACTCAATTTAAAACCAACTTGATGCAACATAATAATTTCAACACAAATGGAGATGATCTATCAAATAAGAAAGGCAATGGTACGCTTTATGTTTCTAGCAATTTTCTTTCTGAATTCCACGCGAATGCATCAGAATGATGTTTATCAGAATAAGATCACATGTGACGAGAGGCAGAATCTTTATCTGATCAGAGTATTCAAAGTGTTATATCTTAATGACCATAATTACCCATTCAAGTCTTGGTCTCGGATTTGGTCAACTTTTCCTATTAATATATCCAGTTTATCCTTAGGAATGATATCATGTAAATCGTATACGTCTTCAGCTAATGTTGCATCTCTATTACATGGTGGGGCATAGTTATCGGGTAGAGCATCTGGTATTTTGATCTCCAAGTCTGCACGCGCAACCTCAGTATCTATAAAAAAAGTCATATACTTCATTCATGGCGAAGCAGAGAAAAGAACAGTATGCAATTCAAGTACAAATAATTTTTCTCTTCGAAATCCATTTTGTAACCCTTACTTGCAGCAGCTTTCTCCAGTTGATCCTTTACTGATTCGATATTGATTTTCATTCGTTCATACTGTTCCGTTCTTCGTTTAACTTTTTTGGATCCGAATTGTTTATTCAGTATGGCAACCTTATCACCATCGATTTCATCATTGTTCTCAGGTTTATCATTGAGCACTGGCACTACATTCCAACGTTCTGCTTGAATCAATCGTACTTTGCCTGTCCTTTTATTATGAATTGCTAGCATTGTATAGACTGATTCATCTTTGGGATCTGGTCGATATCCTTTGTAAACAACCTGTTCAGTTGCCATACCCAGTACCGTTTTATCCTTCGCTTCATCGTAAAATATATTGCATTTAACTTTCCTCGCTTCCTCATTTCGCAATTTTCCATTATTAAAGTTAACTGTAACAGCATAACAATTCATCATTATCTATTAAATTCGCGATGTTTAATTGAGCTCAGTGCAGTTGTTCAGTCTACGTCTCAACTACTTAATGACTGTTAAATCATTACTAGTGTACTAAAAATCATGTCTAATATTGACCCTGAATGAGATATAGTTCGCCTGATAACACCTCTTTGGATTCGGTTCAAGAAATTTAATAAGAGCTGGATCTATTGATATTAAACTAAGAAACTGTTCAGCGTGGTATGAAATTTAAATTAATTCTATGTAATCAGACACCAATATTGTTAAAAGAATGAAAACAAACCTAAAATTTCAGTTACGTTTTATTTTTTTCTATTAATGCAAAACAGTTTCAGAGAAATTCTTCAATAATTTATAATATTGTCTTAGAATTCTACGTCCAATAGTTATCCACAGAGAAACAATGTGGAAAAAATTCTTGAAATCATTATCAATTCGTAAAACATTTGCTGGAATGAATCGAGTGAGTTCATCATGTGCTTCACATAGCCGAATTCTTTCCAACCCAATATTAATGTCGTGTTCGCTCATCTTTACAGATCAATTTCAAATCGATCTTAATTTGATTTATGTGAAGATCTTTTCAAGTTTTGCAAATTCATATTTCACTATAATCCATAACATTTATTGCAGATGCTGTATCATTGAGGTTATGTTCAGTTATGGTTATAATTTCTCACCGATTATTGGTTGAATCTTCATCGGCTGCATAATCACATCATTTATAACTGTTTCCACCTTCATTTTCAGATAATTATTGTTCGAACAAAATATATTCTGTTAGAGGAAAAGGTTTTACCGCGTTCGCGACGACTCACGTGTCATGCCTCATATACACTTCAATTCAAGATTGAATGAAACAAAAATTGATGAGTACAGGTACGGTCGGTTTCATCGTTGTCTGTGATACCGGCTCATTTAAATGGCTGTTCATTATACGAATTTCTAAAATTCTTTATTTTTGATAAATGTCATGGTGATAGCAGAAATCATCAGAATGAGAAGGAAATTTAATTTACGGATAATGAAATCATAGTGTATGTTATTTTTATACAAAGATCTCAATCTGAATGGATGATGGAATTATCAGTCGGCCAAACCTCTGTGAGGTTTCATCTTGAAAAACGTAAGAAGATTGATAAATAGACAGTATATCCATTTCAATAGGTGAGGAGTACTTGGATTCATTTTTGATCAAATAACTTCATTGTAGGACAAAAATTTGTACCCTTTCAACATACATTTCTCAAGCGATATCGGCCATGATCATCTGTTAAGAAAAAAATTCTCACCACATTATTCTTCATGGCATAAAGGAATGTAACTTGGATTGACTGCTCATATATTTACAAGTTCAACCGCAGAAAGTTTTGAATAATTTCATTTAGTATCCATAGATTTAAGGTATGCTGAATTGCCCCTGACCACTCAGCCATTTCGCTGGGCTGCTGTAGCGCAAAAATCTCTACTAGTTCATAAGCTGCGCGTAAAACTTTAGATCCCGTTTTCTCGGATTTTTCTGGCTAGTGCGCTTTATCATTTTACTGGGTGGACACCCTTAAGGTACACTACTAATCTGCTGAGTCTCATCCCAATGTGAATTAACGAGATCGGAAAGTCCCCTTGTAAGCTCTACACATATAAAAAAGTACAGCAACATAAATGATTGAGATATATATATATTTTTGATTTAATTCGAAGACTTTTGCCGCATTATTCAAACAATACTAGGAAATTGCACAACTAACTTTACCATAGATAATAATATTTCATTGAAGGTAAGAATATTTTTCGTTTTGATTTTCTTCTAAAATAATAATTAATAATGTAATATGTATTTGTGGATGGGAATATATAGTGGAAGACATGTCATGAATATATGATGCAATTATTCTCGGCGTAGAAATATTCTGTTTTATTTCCAAACCGAAGTTCGTTCGTCAGATTTGAATCGGTGGGGAATGATAGACCTTTCATCCCACTTTGGAATGAAAGGAACATACATGTGAGGATCACATTAAACTCCGGATCGTTCTATATCTGATGAACTTCTGCACTCTTTCGCCACATAATGACTCGACAATGGTGATGACAGAGCGCCGCTGTGGCGTGAGAATTCTTCAATTGAGGATCCTGATTGAATTCATTTCAATGTAATGGCCAGATTTCGTCCTTATCCCGGTTGGCATCTGATAGAAAAATCATGATTATTAAATGTTGTACTAGAATGTTTGCAGGATAATTATTATAAACGCACGTTCGACCATGTACTATTATCTAGAATTAACGGAATCAATTTATCATACTGATTTTTCGATATGTCTTATTCAATTCCTCCCACTAGTTGATTACTATGGAGAATTATACTCCGCCGCATGAAAAACGTCATCATCGCGCAATCTTAAAGTAGTAGTCAACCGATCACCAAAAATGAAAAAATTAGAATGAAAGCATATTCAAGTAAAATCAAAACAAAAATTATGAACAAAAAATCAGCGCGATGTTGTTTTTATTGAAAGTAATGGGCGCACGCACGCTTTAACATACCTTCTTATGTTTTATCACAAAGTACACTCATTGGCAGGTTGCTACGCGAAACGCATTCGTAGCACGCGTTTACCTGGGTCGCTGTTTATCGCATCTCCGGTTATTGATCGTCTCAAGGCCGCATCGTGACGTTTATGCTACACAGAATACACTCTTTGCGACATTGAAGTAACGCAAAATGCCCACTATGGTTGATGATGCCGAATAAAGAGGTAGAGGAATAATTGTGCTCCATGTTTCATTTTATGCATTTTTCGAAAATATAACTCGCAAAATATCTTATTTCAACAATTATTACGAGTACTTGAAACCAGAAACAAATATTTTTGGAGGTCACATACAATCTTCTCATCGGAGTGCAGATTCCAACAGTATTTCTCAGAGATTACCGATTTGTGATGTCAGGTATAGAAATTAGAAATATGATTGATTAGTAATTGAAATATTGAAACATGAGCCGTTCCCCCACTGAAGCGATTTTGTGTAACTTTTGGGACACTGATGATAATTCGATATTTGATCTAATCAGCTAATGTATATACTAGTCGTCACATATGATTTTGGTTTGAAGCACCATAGCCTGTATTGCCTCTGAACTGTTCTCTGTTGGAGAAAATTCAAGTTTTGTGCCTCTTATCAATAGATGCTCCATATATACCCAAGTTTGTCTGAGACATGTTACTAGAGAATGACGCTCTATTATCTAAAATCAGGCATTCGTACACGATCTTCCAAGCCAACGACAATAAGTGCGCCTTTTATTATTACGCAGAATTGCAATCCGTGATGCTGATGAATTCCGATATTAAGAAAACATTTAGTCATGTATTTCGTATTGAAGATTCGGGAACGACCGCGTTTATAGTTTTGTCGATAGGATCTGCGAACTATTCAATGTTCAATCGTGTGGTACAAAAATTTACGGTAAGGATCTCGTCCGAATGATATTTATGTGCATCTGGGAATCATTGGAAAAATTGAGTATGACTTTTATGAAAATCCGATCGAACTCAGAGTTGTAATATTTGATTGAACCATTCAATCATATGAAAATATATTCTCATTATAAGGATGAAATCATTTCGCACTAATAAATTTTTTAGTCAATTTGACAGCATATACAAACGTACATAGATCGTGTACATCTTCGAACATTTATGCACACATACACAAATCATGTTTCCAAATTGTCATTTTATTATTCATCAACGAATGAACACTTAAACATTGTTGAGCTTTTACAAAGTGAAAAAAAAGTATTATACAACAAGAATTAAGTTTTTTATCGTATCTCATTTTCTTCTCCCTTCAATAAATTTTATCCTTGATTTTTATCAATTCGAGCTACTGCTAAACAAAACTATTGCTATGTAATGAGGGGAATTATAATAACCTGTATGATGATTATTAATATATATATATATATATATATATATATAATACGCTTTTTGTATGAAGTCATCGTTAAAAAATGTATCTACTACAGTAATTTTAATTTGCCTTACATTTATTTTGCATCTCACTCAATCCCTTATTATTTGAATTTTTATTTTTAATTCCGGACAAGCTTGAAACAATAAAATAAAACAAAAAAAACTAATAGCGGCGAGCGGTATCTTTTCGCCACTTGCGTTATCTATCCCCATCTACACTTATATCGTTGTACCAAATCAAATATGAAATTGTGTAAGGCCTAATTATTAATCATATCTTGAAGTGGATTGTGTTGGAGTGTTTACGTTCACATTGATTTCTCGACTTCAGCCTTCCCTCCTTTACTATAATCACCACATTGTACTCATTCTCATAGTTCATTAATAGAGCAATCTATGATGCTTCATTGATAAAAAATTCTTCGGATTTTCCGTTATTCGTTCATGCTGGGATGTATTCACATTATGTAGGCGTAAATTCTTCTGATCCGATGTAACATGATTTTTCAACGAGTGGTAGACGAAATAAGACACGCAATCTTGTAGGAATATTTCTATATAGTCGGTGTGAAATCGATACATTTGTATAATTAATTATATTTTTGAATTCGCTTTCCGTTTTTTTTCCGCTCGCATCATGTGAGCTCACAAGCATTCTTTCCCATGCAACATGATACTTAATCTGTATCACGAAACGGTGCACGGCTTTATTATTCACAGTACATACGCTCTAGTACCTTGGAGGCAATGTGTCTGCCGGACCTGGGAAGCTAAAATGTCAAAAAGTGAGAAAAAATGTCGCTGAATTAATTGTTCAGGTATAAACCGCATATTATCAACGACGAGCATGAAGAACGACTCAAAGTATAAGATGTAACGTTTATTCTGTTCTAAAAGCAGATATTCAATTACGCAACTACGTTTTCGTACTTAAATTTCGTCGCAGATCCTAAAAGTTCCACCCAAGGAACAGTATATGAGTGACCGTAAGATTTTAAAAACATTTCAAGGTCTTCGTTATTTCTATCATTTTTTTTTTCTTTTCCTAACACAAGTAAAAACGCATTTGTATCGCCATTTCAAAATCGCACATCATGAAGAGACGGATTATCGCTTCACGCGTTTTAATGACAGTGACGCTTCACTCGCACGCTCGCAGTTTCGTGCAGGGCACATCGTAGTTCTAAATAAAATAACAAAAAACAAATAAAAAGGGATCCCACCGGATGAGCGCTGAAGTGATTTAATCTCAATCTCTATCATTAATTCTTCGATATTTCCTCGTCTTTTCACACTATTATTAGCTGTTACACCTTATACTTTTATTGAGCATTTCTCGTTTTCACGTTTTCCTAGTCCATCGCGAAGTATTCTCGTGGTTAATCGCAATGACGGTATTCGTTTCTTAAAAACGAATGTATTGGAATAGAAAAATTAAATTTAAACTTACCGCCCACCGCCCCGTGGAGGGCCATATGCATCAGGTCTGTCGTATCCTTCCGTGTACCTGCACAAGATGAACACGTAAGATTTGTGAAAAATTGTGTGATACGTTATCAAGAGTTATTCATGGCTTACCCGGCTCCAACAGGTGGATATCCACCACTACCGGGTACCGCTGTTCCAGGCCTTCTGCTGAATATGTCGGTTTGTGGACCAGGACCAGTGCTGTAATTCGGTGCTCCTGTGCTGTAACTTGGGCCTCCGCTCATTGGTCTGTTGAAGATGAAATCATTGAGACGTTGAATATATGCATTAGACTCCAAAAGACAAGTTTTAATGATTAACTCAAGAATATAGATAAAAACAGAATGGTTGTTTAAGAAAAGTGAATCCTCTTATCTTTTGTTATCTCTCTCGATTAATATTGTCAAAATTATAGACAGACATTCGGCTCTCCGTTATTTTTGTTCCTTACGATATCAGAAACAGATATTGCTTGGTACATTCTTCAATTCACCATTTTATAACTAAATTTAGAATAAATCTTATCGGAATTTACCCAATATCTGCATAGCCACTGCCATAGCCGCCGCTGGCAACTGCTCCGCCCCCATTTCTCATGGGACCCGCTGGAGTACGATCATAATCATTCCTTTGTGTGTATGGATCTGCTGCACGTCCGGATCCGAAGTTATCCGCCCTACCGTAATCCGAAACTGCCGGTACACCACGGTTGAAGTCGCCAGCCATCCCTCCGCCACTTTGGACTGTAAAAATAATCGTATTATTCAAGTTCCAAGAAGTGTTGATGCATCAATAATTCATATGAACATACAATTGCCGTAGTCTGTTCTTGCGCCAAAATCAGCAGATCGTCCATAATCAGTGGATCGACAGTAATCGGAACCGCCCGTAGGACCATAACCACCTACAGAATTCGCATTAGGTCCATATCCACCTGCCATGCCTGGTGCCGATGAAGTGTATCCTCCCATGCCTCCACCACCGCCAACATTTTGTCCATAACCACCGCGATCTCCATACCCACCACCTGGATAATCACCACCACGTCCACCGAAATCGCCACCTCCACGGCTGCCATAATCGGAATAACCACCACCCACACCACCTGTAATAGAAACAGGGTGTCAACGATACACTGAGGCGAATAATTGAAGCTGATACAAATGGACAATCAGCTATATATACCTCTACGGTCATTGTAAGGACCGGGCCGACCACCGTCACGACCGCCATCGCGACCACCTCTACCACCTCTCATTGGTCCGCCTCTACGATCATCTCGACGTCCACCTGGTCCACTGCCTCGCGATTTTCCAGTTGATTGTTCTACATTTATCGTGGCACCTTTAAAATTCGTATTGTGGAGTGCTTTTATTGCCGCGGCAGCATCTTCTTCGCGTGCCATATGCACGAATCCATAACGATTCATTACATCACACTCTGTAACTTCTCCAAAACGAAGAAATAATTGTCGGAGCTCATCATTACGACAATTCTCTGGCAAACGTCCTACGAAGATTTTTGTTTTCCTCTGTAATAGAAAAATAAAGATTGAGCATCATTTCTTTTCAAATTTATCGAGATTGTCTTCATGAGACCGCATTGCCCAATCTCATCATTCGGAAAGGATTGGAAATTACGAATTATTTTAACATATATGAATAGGGTCGTATGCAAAACAATGGGTCAAGTGTCGGTAAAGTTTTTCGAAATTTGACCTTTAGAGTATAACAACCAAATTAGCACAATACGATGACGATTTGCTATCAAAATCTTTAAACTTTTCCCTACGTTCAGTTGTATAACAGATTCCGAAGAATCAAATTTGCAGAAATGAAGCCGACTATCTGCAAGGAATATTGCATATGGCGATGATTTATACTAATTCGAATTACATTCAAATAGAAAAAAACTAAATGAATGAAACTACCAAGTTGACCCCCGGATGAGTCACTTAGTGTAACTGTTCCTTTGAAATCGACCATGCACATACTGTAAGCTATTGCATGGTGTCTGTTCAAGAATTCACGTTTCATATTGCTCAAGATTACTTTGTATAGCATAATGAAATGCAATACAATGCAGCTTCACCAATTTATTAACGAATAAATTGTAAAGACAATTGAGCTTATAAATTTAGTATTAGGTTTCAACTTATTCGTAACAAAAAAACTCACCGGCATATTCGAAGACACCATTTTCTGAAACAGATAACCAATCTTCAATGAGTGACATTATTTATGATGGATTTTGCGGGCTTCCTTAAATTAATAAGACAATGTGATGGTTATCATCCAATGCTAACAGAATTAGAGAAGAAAAAGCCGTGGGTCAATGCATGACATCAACTGTTATTGTTTTCTTCGAAAACTTGCATATAAAATGTTTGTTGTGAATTCACATGAATAATATCAGAACGATCGATACTCGCTTTATCATTGGGAAGATTTTCTTTGGATTATTGATGTGTTTGTTTCACATTTAAAGCAACGATTGGTTCCACTCAATATTACCCCTATTCTTATATTTACATACATTTGATAGCTCCAAAACAAATGAAATAAATGAACACATTCAAAACGCATTTTTTTTCGTTCAAAATTGCTTCTGCCAACATTGTGAGAATGCTCATTTACGATTGGATCGTTGGAGAACAATAATTTTCCCGATTCAAGAAGTCAGAATTAGCAATTCAAAGTGTAGCAATTTGGAATACATAAAAATCATTGAGGTTATCGTAGGGGTCTCAGAATAGACTCAGGCCTAATGATCACTATTCGAACCACTGCACATTTGTTACATCTTTATATCTGCTTCAAAAATTAATACCTCCCGCCATGACTTGTCCTCTCTCTCTCTCTCTCTCTCTCTCTCTCTGATATAAACGATGAAGGCAAAAGCATCTCAAAATCAAACATGGTTTGAGAATGATATGCTCTTACAAAAACGATTGAAATTTTTGTTCTTACTAGACATGCAGAATCCTAATTAGGTCTCAAATAAACGCGTCTCTTATCAAGGCTAATGTTTGGTATTTCGAACACGAGTTACACATCAAAACTATGAATTACTCTTCTATCGATTTCACATGACTCTTTTGTGATGCATCAACATCCATGTAGAAAACAGAAAAACATAAGACACAACAGACATTCACGTATCAACTGCGTTTACCTACATTATGTCTGCAACGCGACATAAATTTTTCATAAGAATTGTCGATTATCCTAACGAAAGTGTTGTGCGCCACAAATATTATTATACAAACATAATAAAGTATAAACTTATTATAATTGGTTTTAATACTCACATTGTTTGACTGCGGCTTGATAAAATAGAACTGAATGAAAAATGGACGATATATTGCGTTACTACTACAATAAATAGCAGAAAGCCGAATAAAATGGCGTCGATTATGTCGTCAACGTGGGAAATTTAATCATATAATTTAGAGTGCTGTGTTATATATATACATGCATATCTCCATGTTGCCGCGTGGCGGTGTGTCGACTTCCGTTTTTCTAAATTGATTCAAACGTTACATGAAAATTCATATCTTTGGTCGTTTCCAAAGACCACTTCCAATTTGATGGAAAACCTATCGTTCTTAATAATTCATTCATAATCTGAATTTCTATAATAATAATAATAATAATAATAATAATAATAATGGCATATTCATCGAGCTTTGAATAAATACAGTAATATTAATTACTTATCAATTATGATATAGAAAACCAAAAGCATGCGTTTCATTGGGTGCGTTCTGTGGATACAATTCTGTTGTAGTGTGGCACAGCCATGTTTGAAAAATTCGAATCCTCTATGAACCTCTATGATAAAATATATCTTTGTATCTATTTAAGTTGGGCAAGCAATATCACCTGAATCATTACCTAATCTTCAAATTCATTTTTTTCATCTAATTCATCTTCTTTTCCTTCTGAGGAAGCTTCATCATTCACTTTATTTAGAATTACCAATGGGTTTTTGATGGAATCGTTTCAATGTTGGTACTGATTCATGTGCGGGTGCGTTCTGCGGATAAGATTTTTTTGTAGCGCCACACATAGGTCACTCAGTGTAGCCAGATCGCGCGTAAATTATATCGCCACTTTGTGACCGTTTTCAATACTCTCATATGATTATGGATTATGAGTTATGAATGACACAATGACAGAGAGTCGCAAAGTGGGTGAACTGTCGGTCGCTGCACAATCCATTTCTTCTTTTTATAAAATAATATGATTTCAGTTCATTTTTCGCCGAAACAACCACAAATAGCCATTTTATTTCCTTTCTGGGATTGAATGGATAATAATCTAGTCTTCCAAGATTTGGTGCTCAATTGTTTAGTTCTATTTCATTAACTTCTCCAACATTGTCAAGTTAATCAGCTTTCACATGTAAATTCGCAATGTTTGAAAAATCAAATTGATGTGATTTAGCGATGTCACGCATCCACTGACTGAATCATTTGGGCCATAACAGTCTCAACAACCCAATGACTTCATTTACGTTCAATTGCAATGAGCATCAAATACTGCCTATCAATTCTTGGCTTAGTTATCGCCATGGTGGCGATAATTTCTATCCGAACGTATTTCTGTAAGTGAAATAACCATCGGAACCACAATAAAAAATTTATTCATTTTTTCCCTGGTAAAAATATAACTTATCCGATGTATTCATTGAATGATTCATCTCTGTTTCATTCCAGTTATTCAATGATAAATATGTTAAAACTCGAAGTATCAAATATACAATTAAGTGAAATCTACCCGTGAACCGTTGATACGCTAATCTTCATTGTACAATATCCTTTGAGCTCATCAATTAAAAAGGTCGGAATTATTATTCCGAATTTAATATAAGACCAGCGCGGATGATTGTGTTACAGGCAAAAACGACTAGAATGAAGAAACAAACAATATTTGATCGATGAGTTAAAGCACGTAATACTATTGTGACATAAGTACGAGCAAAACTCATTGATCGTTTCCGGGATTTTCAACCCTTTTTCCCTCTAAATTCATGAATTGATATTAAGAATTTTTTTTTTCTTATATTTGACGGAATCATTTGATGAGCCTACCACTCCTCTTTTCATATTTTCAGGCTCTATTGGTTGGATTTGACTACATTTCGTATTGATTTTCGGTTCATTCATCATTGTTTTGCCACTACTAGAATCCACTCCAGAATCAACTTTTCGATTGTGTGAAACTGATTGATACATTGATAACCAATCTCCATACTTCTTAGATTCATCTGACATCCACGACTTAATATCAAATGCTTTAGTTTCAATATGCTCTGAAAAAACAAACTTTTTAGTCACAATTTAACTTCCTATTCATGCAAAATATTTGGTCATTTCACCCACTGCGTATCAATTTGGCACCATTGGCCTTGTATTCAAAAATTTCTTCGTCTTTTCTTCTAATTTCCTCAATCAATTCATAAAATTTTTGTTGTAACTCTATGGTATACAATGTTATAGGTTTCATGACTTCTCTTCGGAATTCCTGATCATCAGCCTGACTTAAATGTATAACAAACTTGAATGTTCCGCCTTCTATCACAGTTTGTAATTTTATCTCATCTGTTGATGGTGTTCCTACAGTATATTTTGGAATATCATCAAACAATTCACAAATTGTTTCATTTACATCGATGTCTTCGATGCTTAATAGCGGGTTCAACTTCTGGAAGAAAAATGATCTACGATTAAAGTCCGTTCTGAATTCAAATTCAAGAAAATTGTTTGAACTGGCTAACTGAGCATATTATCGCTTTACAAACATCACTGCTTAAATGCAATATTCATACCAACGACTTGATCGATGATGTTTGCTAAGCGACAATATCAATTCTATCATGCATAATAACCTCACATCTCTCGGTTATTTCGGGTAGAGTGAATTTTTCTATGAACAAATCATCGAGATTCGTTAACATAATGTTCCATATTCCCTCCGAAAATGCACTTGTAATGGTGTAAAATTGATCATTCACCATGATTGACTTTCTATTGTTTGAATTCATCGTTTTTTTAAATAATTGATCACAAATCCATGAAAAAGTAGAACAATGACACGACTATATTTATATGTACGATATTTTGTTATGACACACATATACATTTGTATGTATTTTTGTGTACACTCATGTTCAGATGAGTGTACGAATTGCGCATGTGAGGCGCGGGGAATGTGAAAAATTTAAGGGCATGTATTTTGGATATGAAAGAATAATACACTTCAATGAAGTTATGAATCTTCAATGTATCCAACTTCGATAGAACAGGAATATTAGAATTCGGAGTCACCATTGCGAACTGAAAATTATGTGGTCAACGTAAAAACTGTCCAACGTTAGAATTATGGAAATGTTCATCGAAGAAGATATTCTTAATGATTACTTTTAAGTCAACATTCGTCTAATGAAAAAATTATTTTCGATATATTTAGGAATCGAAAAAACTGGAATGGTTGTGAAACGTGCTCAAATCTATGGAAGCAATGAGGGCTGGCATCCCAACAATGTGAGCCACTGTGATCATCATGAATTTCGAGATTTTGAAAAGAGAGAAATAATATTCGGAAAACTTGTATTATATCCCACCGATGATTATCAAATTGGGCATTATCGCCTCGTGTAATTTTTGGCGGTATTGTGAAATGTCGCCAGCGCCACACCAATTCGTCCAACAACAACCCAATTATATACACATATATATATATATATATATATATGTTGTGTAACGCGGTAGATGGTTGAGAAGAACCCACAGCCACAGACCCACAGGCTCGAGTGCAATCAAATTGGCTCGAGTAAAGGCTGTAATAACGCATTATTTGACGAAGACGGGAGTGTGATACAGGTTATGCACGGTTAGAGTGATAAATCTTGAGTTTAATTTTAAAATTCTGTTGACGTTCGAAGAATATCGTATATTGACTTTTGAGCATGTTTTATTGATAACCTTAAGAGAAAACAACAATCATGAATGCAGCACCAAATCCCATAGACACTCAGGTATTTGAAATCTTCTTTAATTTTATATATATATATATTTTACGAAAAAGTAATGGAATAATAAATGGTTTTTACAGGATTTTCAATTCAAGCATGCGAATACTCAACATATTTGTGACAATTTGGACAATGTTCCGACTGCCTGTAGTCTCATTGCCGCTGATTGCAAGAGAGGGCTTTTATATATCGCTTACGGAAGTAAATTAACCGTTTTAAAATATGATACGGAGCCGAATAATCGGTGTGTCATCAATTATGATCTCCCACATCAAATTTCAAAGTTGTCAATGAATTGTGATTATTCATATTTGGGTGTAACATTCAACAAATCGACTGCTTACATCTATAATGCCGGTTCATTGTCAAAAAATTCATTGGAATTGCTTCATGACATCCAATTATCATCGTCAAGTCCTGATGTATTTGGTTATGATCTCAAATGGAATCCAGCTGTACCAGGAATGTTTTGTACAATTGCCAGCGATTATTCTATCGGCTGCTTTCAAATAAATGTGGAACAGAAAACTACAGTGAGGTTAGTTGCATTGGAGAAAATTGCGGGTTTGGAAGCAATGTGCGTAGCATGGAGTCCTAAAGGCAAACAACTAGTTATTGGCTGCAAAAATGGTAATATCGTACAATTGAAACCAGAATTGAAAGTGGCAAGGACAATACCCGGTCCATCGCCCGCAATCGGTGAAGTAATTGCGATATTATGGATAAGCAATTATCAATTTTGTGCTGCATATTCAAATATCAATGAGCGTCGTGTTAATGTGTTAATTGTGAATGCACCGAAAGGTGAAACAATTGCCAATTTTATATGTTATGAAGATATAACTTATGGTATGCCTGACATGGATGGTGGCTACTCACCACGTTACTATTTTGATCATGTGCCAGAATGGAATCTGATTATCGCAGCTAGTAGCAGTAGCAGTGAAATAGCAGTACTTGGCTCACGCGATAATGGTACAAATTGGGAACAATGGCAGTTGATTGACAGTGGTCGCGCACAACTTCCACTCATTCGCACAACTGAAACTTACCCAGTCGGTATGACAATCGATAAGTCTTCAATAATTAAATTACCGTGGGGTCCAGAGAATACTTTACCAAATCCAGTGCCAATCCTCCATATTTTTGGCACTTCTGGGCAAATTATAAGTTTCCATATGGTTAATTTACAACCAAATTGCCCATCAATATGTTCGCCGCCTAGTGAACTAGTTACCTTGATGCCACTACCTCGAACAAGTATGCTACCGTCAGAAATATCGTTCAGCAATCCAGGTATAACTAGTACACCAAGACCAAAACAAACGGAACCAATCATGGACAAACCAAAAGCTTTTCCCAATACGAATTTATTTAACAATCCTACAACCACCGCTAATGTTATGCCGAGTGCATCGATAATACCACAGTCAATGGCAGCAACTTCAGCACCGCGAGTTATCCCATCAACACCAGCTCCCGTAACGCCAGTGAATCTCAAAATTCCAAAACCGATTCAAGAAAAAGTTGAAGCAGTACCTGCTCAGAAAACTGAACAAACGAGGTTATCACCGGTGAAGGAAGTTTCGATCGCCCCACCCGCACCTGAAAACGCAATGCTCAATGACAGTATTTGTTGGCGAGCGTATAATGAGGAACTGATATATTTTGAAGAAGAGCTGAAAACAAAATTGGAGCTGCAGGTGTGGCAAGTTGGCACGGACGAAGAGCGGCAGAAATTGATTACTCAATGCGCAGAAATTGACGAGTTTTGGCGTGAACTTCGGGAAACCACAAATAGTTTGTCGAGCGAAATCGCTTATTTGAAAGCTTTATTGTTACAATCGTTCGCTTGGGTGGAAGAAACGAAATCGAGAAATTCAGCGAATGACAGTGAAACTCCACACGATCGTCACGATAGAAGTAAAATTGAAGAGTTGAAACGTTTAGCTACGTACACACAATTGCAATTGATGCAAGCTATGAAAGCACTCGATATGCAATGGACTGAACACCAATCACGTGAGAGATCGAAAATGAAGACACCAAGTTTGGAATATGTTTATCAAGGACTCACAAAGCATTCGGAAATTATTGCCAGACAGAAAAAAAGTATCGAAACATTAATAAAAAAGTTGAAATCATTGCAAAAAGATAACAATATTTCAAGCTTGAATCGCTCCATCGCCAAACTCAATTTGAATGCCAAAACGGCAGGATCACCATCCAGATTGAGTATGAACGATAGAATCATAGAAATGCGCTGTAGAACTATCGCCAATAATACGAAAAATTTCACGAAACAGAAACAAATGAAGTTACGCGAAATCCTGCTTAATAATACTCCGCAAGTCATAAAACCTATCGTTCCATCGCCTGTCCAAGATCGACTGAAAGCCACACTCTCGTCCCTAGCGACACTTAATTCAGTGTCGGCATCCCCCAAACAAAAGATTGAAAAATTGATACCTGAGCCATCCACTATTACAAACGTGAGTCAATCTAGTTTGACGCCAACAGCCACCACAACACCAATCCAGAAAACATCGAACGCATCTCAGAGTCCTCTTGCATCACTCACGAATATCGTAGCAAATATTGGAACAATGGGATCAGAGGCTGTTACGCCACCACCACAGCCAAAATCACAACCTATGGCATTTTCTACGACATCATTTCCTTCCTTTTTTGGGAATACGGCGGCGACAGAAAAGATAAATACGTCAGGAAGTACACAATTCGAGTTGAAGTCAAATGTAACGAGTCAATCATCAAACACGGTGCCAGCGCCATTGCTAACACAGCCATCGGCAGCTGCTACGACTTTCCCAAAAGTGACGACCATATCTTTCGGGACACCTAACCAGAAAGTTCCTGAAGCCGCGACCCTAGCAAACACAACACCCAAAGACATTACACAAAACAATATGCTCACATCAAAACCTAAAGACATCGTCAATACCGCACAACCTTTACAGCCACTCTTCGATGGAAATCTATTTGGCGCCTCTGGAAATACTGGATCCCCAATATCTGGAGCCGATCGAATAGCTACGCAACAGCCCCAAATGTCTATTAGTCTTGGATTAGGTTCAACATTATCATTCAAAGATTCTCAACCACAAGCAACAACGACTCAACAAACCGTTTTCAGTTTCGCCAGTACGACATCAACAACCGTAACACCGAAAATCACTATGACTACTGCGAATAATGTTTCAACTGACAGTAGTCAAACTTTCTCGTTTGCTTCAAAGGCACTGAATCCTCCAGTATTTTCAGCAACAACGCCCATGAGTTTCCCCACGGTGAAATCAGCACTTCGCGATAACTTGGACTTATCGAAAATGACTGTAGGGCTGCAATCATTAAATGCAGTTGATAAGCCGCCAACGTCTACAGGGAACAGTACAATATCATTTGGATCAAATTTTGGTGAATTAACAACACCAATATCATCAACAATAAACTTCGGAAAGGCATCAATAACAACAGCAGATGCTTCTTCTCCCCAACAAGAGAACAAGTCATCTATAAATTTGCCAGCAGGAACTACTATTGAAAAAGTAGGCGGGTTTGCTGGCGCGCCGAGTCAAACTACGTCTGGTTCCTCGATTTTTGGTGGGAATCCAACATTGACGTCAAAACCATTCGGAACATCTATCTTCGGTGGCACATCTATGTCCTCGTCAGTTCCACAAAATACACCGTTGTCCACCACTAGTGAAACATCAACAACGACTTCGACATCAATTTTCAGTTCGTCATCGAATAATGTCTTCTCGCAAAACCCCGCAATGTCATCCACTGCATCATTACCACCACCATATGGCAGCTCACAATTCTCGAACGTATTAGGTGATCCGTCAAAAAATACAGGATTCGGCTCTCCACAGTCAGCGGAAGTATCGTCGATTTTTGGCAAAACTCCCGAAACGAGCACATCACCTACTGCTGCACCATCTTCACCATTCGCGCAATCTCCGTCCTCTCCTTTGAGTCCCACTAATCTTACAAAGAGCCAATCTACACCTGCGACAGCGACAGGCTTCTTTGCTAACAGTGCTAATATGGCCAATAATTCGATTTTCGGAGGTATGACAGGGACAGCCGCGGCGACGCCGAAATTGTTTGGCGGCAATACAGTTGGTCCTACAGCGCAGCCGTCTATGCTTGATGGTGCTGGTGTAGCTGCTCCACCGCCATTTGGTGGGTCATTATTTGGGAGCTCGTCAACTTTCGGCGCCCAACCAGCAATACCTGCTGCAGCACCAACGCCTGCCTTTGGTACTACACCCACATTTCCTACCAAACCTATTTTCGGTGGTCAACCTTCAATATTCGGTGCAGCGAAGGCAGAATATAGTAGTCCATTTGGATCTAGTGGATTTGGGAGTCCTCCTGGTTTTGGCAGTGCACCAGTGATGGCTGGTTCTCCGCCATCATTTGGAAATCCACAAATGGGAAAAGTCTTTGGTAGCCCCACTGGCAACAATACGTTTGAATCGCTGGCTGGACAGAATAATCAACTTACATTCGATAGCCTTGCGCAAAAAAGTCCGAGCCCGGAGAAGCCAGCGTCGTTTAGTGGAGGAAGCTCATTCTGCAATTGGCGATGACCAAAAATTGAAACCTATCTTGGAATTAAAATTTCTATTTTGACTTACAATGAATGTATTGTAGACAATATCATAGATTGTGTTCTTTCATCATTAATATGTATGTATGGGGCGATGACTAGTGTATAAAATGGAGAAAGTTATTGAACAGAATTACTCTTTTCTTACATAAATATAATTTTTGACAATAATGACAATGAATAACCTTTTTTAAATTGCTCGCTTGATTGGCTTTGGTGCAATTGACACCTTGGTCGGTTTACAAAGATCAAGAACGCATGGATCGTCATTTGGCGAATGAGCGCATGATGCTGATGATGGTACCAAAAGTGCTATTGATACTTCAACATTACAAGCTTCCATCCATACTTGATGTGACAACAGTACAGTCGTTCTCAATCTGTAGTCAGTGCATTCGGAGTTTTGTGGTCGTAAGTCGGCTCTTTTCGGCAACAACAATTGTACTTGCTGATCAGGGTGTCGTAATTTGATTCTGATTGTACTTGGATCACGTAAATTAAGAATTTTAGCAGTAAGCGGAATGCCAAGCAGAAGACCACCAGTGAATTTGAGTGCTGCGTCAGCATCGCCACGTGGTTCTTCAATAACTGCTCGACACAGTTTTGTCGTAGATGACGGTCTAGGGAATCGTTCATCGCCTCTAACCGGAGGTGTCGTCAATAGGGGTAGTAATAGCCGCGATAGTGTTCCAGGTTTAGCATCTCCCAGTGGTGGTATTTGCTGAACTAGAGCTCGGGAAAATGCCGGTAACTTCGATGTATCTTGTGGCAGAGCATCAGCTTCAGAGAGAAAATGTCGAGCCAAAGGTAATGCACTTCCTGTTGCACCCTTTGTCACTCTAATAAGTTCTACAGAGAGAGCTTTCAACCACAAGTCAGTCGCTAGAGCCATTTCAGTCTCTTCGAGACCAACAAATAAGTGTTGCAATCTGAAATTGATAATTAATATAAATAAATTATAGTTACTTTGTATCTTTGTTATAAATTTCAGGACTCAATGCTTACTGTTGCGAATATTTCAATAACGCAGCGATATTACTGGTAGAAGATGGAACAAGATTCGTCGTCGTAATATCTGGTTGCGAAACAGAAATGTCTTTGACAACAGAGCGCAATAAAAGTTGACAACGAATATAGAGTGCAGTGAAATGTGCAGCCCCTTCCATTTTCTTGTCCATTTCAGCAAGTCGATCTAAATCAACAGCAGCGGCTTCCAGAAGTTGCACATAAACCTTGCCACCAGGTCTTGCATTTTCCAAACCAACGACCATCCTCTCCAAAAATTCACGTCCCCGTCTATATTTTGTCTCGTCATCTTCCTCATCGTCTACATCATGCCCTGGTGCTTTGACCAGCGCTGGTCGCAATCGTGGCACCAAATGAGGCATTGTGTCGCGTAAATAATGGTAATGCTTGGCAGCATGTTCAGAAAATAGCGCATGCATACTTGGACAGTGTAGAGCAGCATTGAATATCAATACTAAAACGCTGGCATAAGATGGATCATCAACATCAGGCTCAGGTGTGTCAAAAAATGGATGTCGCCCTAATAATTGTGGGATGAGTGGTAGCGTCAAATATGGATGAGATGCGCCTAGAGCTGCTAAACAACTCCTTATACTGTCTTTATCTTGTGGATATCGTACTAAATTGTCAATGAGTCGATTCACGCACATATGAAGACAATTCCTAGTAGCCAGACGGCTCGCAGCCAACGTTGCATGCAAACCTTCTCTAACTTCATCTGAAAAATCCTCCAGAGCGCAAAGAATGGTTTCCAACTGATCCTCTTGTAGTGTCACACTCGCAGACATTTTTCTCAGTGATTCAATGGCTTTTACTCTTACATCTTGAATTTCATCATTAAACATATCGACCATGAAATCCAATGAGATACGTGCAATACTCGGTCGTTCGAGTGACAATGTACACAGTGACTCAACCGCAGCTGTCCTTACTTCGAGAAATTCATCCTCAAGTCCATGAATAAAAGCACCACACGATGCACTACGTTCCTCGATTTCTGATGTTTCATCTTCAACTCTTTTTTGTTTTTTATCAAGCGCCTGTTCAATAAATCGCCGCGAAACGCCTTTCATCGCGCCCATTAAACTCATTGCTGTAGCGCGAACTCGCGGTGATAAATCCCCCATTAATCCGCATAATTTTGAAAATGCTGAATCTATCATACGTAAATCTTCACCGTCCGTACCCGCCACAATGTTTTCTGGATACTCATTACCAAGAATCCAAATTAATCGTAATACTGCACGGCGAACAATTTCATAATCGTCACGGAGTGCACTGCAAGCTTCGTTGAAAAAATTCGGGGTGAGACGACAACCTCTTTGGGTATGCAATTCGGCCATCGTTTCGAACGCTGCTGCCCGAACTCGTGGATCCTGTGATTGTGCATATTTACCAACAAGAGTCAAATTGTCTTCGATTGTATTTGAAGACAAATATCGCCCTATTATTGATAAACATCGTGTCTGTACACCGTGCCAAGTGTCGCACAAATGCTCACGGGCAATTTCTAAAACAACAACCTGATGATAGTCACCCAGTTTCAATAATGTAGATAACCCTTGGCTTTTCACTCTGTGAGACTCTTCATTCTTCAATAAACGTGCGATTTCATCAATGATTCGGACTTTCTCTGATGCTTGATTTGTTACTTCGCCCAATTCAGCTAAAACCCACAGAATTTTAGCTCTCACAGCTGCTTCAGATTCCATACCGAATCGCTCGATGAGTTTCGTTACTGACACCGGTACATCTTCTGAAGTCATACGTGAAAGAGTGTCTGATATCCGTACAAGAAGTTGCAATGCATCGTTTCCACCTTTGCATTTTTCCAAACATTCGACGTATGCCAGTGCCGAGCTACCATCTGACCCATTTTTATTGCTTCCACTTGACGGTAAACGCAAAGTTCGCAATCGCTTTAGTGGCGGTTCAACTGTGGTGGTCTACGAAAGATCCAATGATAATAATGAAATACAATTGGCATAATAACAAACAGTATGAATCATTCTAGTATGTCAATTTTACTCACTTGACTTTGCGTAAATTCTGCCAGAACTCTTTTCTTTATTAACGCTGCCATTATTTGAGGTTAGGGACCGAGATCTGAGATCCTTGTTTACTGCCAGGCCATGTTTTTCAAAGTGAGCAAGAGTTTATTGAGATTTATGATTTAATTAAATAATATAGTATATATGTTTATGTCTATATATGCACACAATGTTCGGTATATTATCATTTAAGGAATTGAGAAGTCTTCTTCAGCTCAATACAGAGATGACGCACTCATACTCTTCTTGCCCGGAATTTTATGGGCGTGATAAACATTTTTGAATAGTAAAAACGATCCAACATGACCAAGTATGTTTTCCATACTCTTGCTCACATAATTATATGCGATTTAACATTATAATTGATTTTCCTTTCAAAATGTCTGTTCTCTTCGATCACTTTCAGAGAATCCCCGACAAAATTTGACAGAATTTTCGATTACTGAGCCCGCTCCTGTTGTGGGCTAACCATATTCACTATTTTACTTGAATTTTTGGATTATAATAACTTTCTTATTATCTTATGTATGTTTTCAACTGTTGGTAGAGATCGTTTGATCAGAACTCGTCTTTTGGATGGATCCTTTAATCTATTGAATAGTCATTTAAAAACCGCATAACGCAATTTAATTTTTTTTTGATTTCACTGTCGCAAAATTCAATTATAACTTTGGTTTATTATCTGTGATAGACCATCACAAATTCATCATCATGATTGGGATAAAATTGATGGGTTTTCCCTGGAATTTTCATTAGGAATAAACGAAGCGGTCGTTGTCACTTTTGGATTAGGAGCGGGTCAATAGTCTTTACCGTAATTGTGGATAATCTGTGTGGTGATGTAAAATATAAAAAAACAAACATCAATAGTTTCGATTATTGTTATAGTTCAGGCGATTTTACAGCCTGCAGAAGAATTGACATACAAATTCCAGCACCTTTCTGTACCAATGAGTGAAAAATCTTGCAGAGTTCATCGGTGAAGTTGTGACAAAGGGTAGGAAAATTATTTCTTCAGGCTAATTCAAAATACTTGTAAACAATGATACGAAGAAATAGAATTTTTGAGAGTGATATTTGATTATAAAACAATTTTTTCGGGTTTCATTTGTGGAAAAAGAATTGAAACTTAATGACAAACTCGTACGAATATTTCATTTCTTGCCTGAAACGTTGTATTACAGTAATAACTGTCGACACCATGAAGCCCAAAAATAGTTCTTCTAATTTTCTGTTCGACACACCTTATAATGAGTGTATGTTTATTCAAGTGCTCCATCATAATTCAAATCCAAGTGTTTTATTTTGTATTCAATTCTCAAACTCGCTCAAAAATCCTGTCTCAAAAATTCACTGAATAAATAATAAATTTTGGAGTGTTTGAAGAATGATTTGTGGAATAGGATGCGCAATGATAGAATATTTTGAAAACACCTGAATGATCGATACTTATATTGAGAGCCAAGTTTCATTCTCGAACAAACACGTTTTCATATAGAAATAATTCTAATGCAAAGGGCTGAATTCCAATATTGAATTAAAAAAAATTCAATCATTCTAAACAATGAACAACTCGAGTACGTTAAGTTCAATTGAACGAACTTTTAATCAGTCCAAGCTTCACCTGCCTCAAATTCATGATCATAATTCATTCAGAATGCAGTGATTTGTTTCACTGTATCATGATTACATAAATATCATTACAAAAATACATCATGAGAACTCATTCTATTGAAAGAAGTCTTCTGTGAACTTGGATCGTGCCAGAATTTGCATATAGATATCAATTAAAGCATGATTATATCTGTGATAATAAACCCAATTCGTTGAAGTCGACAATCAATTCGTATGATGAAATATGAAGATATGATAATATTTGAGTGATTGAAACGAAACACCACACACACGCCCATTCATCAATATAACAATAATCAATGCAATACCGACTTGAACAAATTTTCCACTCAATGGTGCTATATATTATATACATACCGAAATATGTTATTTTACGCCCATATTTGTGTTTTTTCTTTCAGCGATATAAATGGCGACACTTCTACATATTTTCAACACTACTATACGGTCCTTGAAATAATAGCGAAGTTGCTCCAAATTCCCCTCATCAATTCGCTGCTGACAAATCATGATGGTTTCATCTAACACAATTATCAACTTTGCAATATTCCTTGGTAAGTGTTTTTGGATTAGAAAAATGTATTTTTGGAATTGACATCTTTATATATTTCACTCAAACTTTCTCGATAAACATCGTTATTCGAATTCGTTCTTCAATCCCTTCTAATGTTGTTATTTTGATTAAGCAATGGCCGAATTCACCAATCCCGTGCGGATCTTTCAGTCATGTCCTTTTATTTTGTAAGTATTAACTTTCGGTGCTATTCCTCATGAACTGCTAATCAGTATTGAATAATAATTGTCGATGCAAATTAACAGGGGTGAAAAAGTTATGTGCGATGATGGCATCACTTGCATACCAGAAAACAAAGTATGCGATGGTGTTTCTGACTGCGATGATTATAGTGACGAAACATCATGTTACGAATCCACTTGCCGATCCAACCAATTATCTTGTAACACAACTGGTGATGATGGGAATGAATGGAGAAAATGCTTTGGTATTTTTCCTTGTCCTGATAACACAAATGAGCTTCAGAAGATTTCTTGGAATACTGAATGTACTAAAAGTTATTTGTTCCGTTGTGGATACGGAGGTTTAATCCATAAAAAGATGTTATGTGATGGGCGTAGAGATTGTGCTGATGGAAGTGATGAAACTGTCGAATTATGTTCCAATGTTAGTTGTCAACCGCATTCATTACGATGTGGCTATGGTGCTTGCACGAAAATATCAGCGGATCGAGTGCTTTGCGATGGCCGAATTCATTGCGCGGATGGTAGCGATGAAAAACCAGAACTGTGTTCTAATATTACTTGTTCATCAGATACTTTTCAATGTTTTTCTGGTGCATGTATAAAGGCGCGCCGAAAATGTGATGGCAGAATTGATTGTCCTGATGGTAGTGATGAAAGGAATGAGACATGTCTTGATATTCCTCCACAATATAGAATGTTTCGTTGTAAATATGGTGCTTACATTGATCGAAAATTGCGATGCGACGGGTATGTCAATTGCGCCGATGGAAGTGATGAAACAGTTGACGAATGCTCTGAAATTCATTGTGCCCCAAATGTATTTCAATGTGATTACGGTGCTTGTACTAATGGTAATCTCGGTGTGGTGCAATGTGATGGATTTTCTGATTGCGCAGATGGCAGCGATGAAAAACAAGAATTGTGTTCGGATTTGAAATGTCCAACGAACTCTTTCAAGTGTCTGTCTGGCGCATGTATAGAAAAAGAAAAAAAATGTGACGGTGAGGTCGATTGTCCTGACGGAAGTGACGAAAAATTTGAAACTTGTTATAATTTTACCTGCCAAGACCGATTATTCCGTTGCGCTTATAACACTTGGATACCGATAAAATATAAATGCGATGGAACACAGCATTGCCTGAATGGTCGTGATGAATGGATAACGACATGCAACAATTCTCACGAAGATGATGAAGGACATTCTTTTTCCACGCACAACTGGTAAATATTCGATAAATTTTTATTTTTTACAATGAAAAAAATGTTAACGCCATAAACATATTTGGGTTTTTTTCTTCAGATTTTCGATAGCATCCTTGTGGAAAATATGAGTGTCGAGATTTCGAAGACGCAACTGAACCGAAAAGATGTGATACGATACAATGAATATGTGATCATAATGAAAGTCACAACTTTTCTTTGTCCAGCGACAATTATGTTCAATTTTACATATATTAATAAAATTGTAATAAGTCTGGAAAAAATCCACCGAATTTCTTATATCCATTCTTTATATGAACATTCAGATACGAGCGAGTTTTTATAAAGAAATCCTTGAGAGTTTGAATATTGTGAATTTTTCTCTGTATATTTCACTGAAGTAATCCGACATGTAAAAATCGGAGTTATTTCATAGTCTTATTCTGGCTTGGAGAGAAAAACTTTGGATATTTGTTTTTGTTCAACTAATCTATGAACTTGCAAAAATAAGTACTATGAGTACTATGATAGCGATGAAGTTGACCAGCCTTGACACTGGATTGCAACACAAATTGAATGCTTTTACTGTAATTCTGATCGCATTGTTCATGTCGCATGAGACATTGCCCCGGCCATAAACAAAAGAATATATACTCATATCAAGATACGAAATGACGCACAGACACACCTGTGTTTATATTCAGTCCACATTAGAAAATGAATATAGTGGTGGCGAACAAGCTTAAAGCGAATCCGCAGTTCATCCATTAGTTTAAGGTCCCGAATTGATCCATAAAAGTTCATATTTACTAAGTTCGATTTCACGAGTTCAAAATGATAAGGTCATTTTCCCGAAGATCGTTAGGTGTTAGACCCCCATAAATCTACAATTGAAATATTCCATGTATCATTTGTTTAGAAAAAAATTGTAAATGAATATTTCGAATGGTCAATGCTAAGTTCACAAATAACCTGATGGTATTTAATGCATGAAACTGGCTCATCGATAATTACTTCAGGTGTAAACTGTTAAACAAACAAGGAAAATTTCAATTTGGTTTCATCTGTATTCACAGAATGTTATTTGTGACAACAGATAACATTCTCTAAACTAGAATGTTATCATTCAATAACTCTTGACTTGTAGAAATATTCATGTTCTTGATCACTTCTGTGTCGTATTTGATACAGCAGCCAAAAAGTCATCACCATATACTTCTGGTACTCCACAATCACACGACAATGATGAATTCTTCACATGTTACTGTTATCTACTTCATCCTGCACTTGTGTGGCAAGTATTGGATCAAATTATGAAGAGAAAAGTCTTCATAATTTTTCGCACCACATCAAAATACTATTATTTTCAATGACGTGAAGCAAACGAAGTGGCCCATGGATTTATCCCTTCTTCACTTCTTTTGCAACACATTCAACTTGTTCTTCCATTTCAGTAGTTGTGCATGTGACGAATTTGGACTTGGGTCTGGAGCCGTGTTTTAATTCGTAAGTATCAATTAATATCTCTGTATTAGTCAATCGTATATTGATAATGAATTTCATTTATGAATTCGAATTCGTGGAGGCCTCATAAATTCATGTGCAAGGATCGTAGCACTTGTATAAAACAAAATCAGCTATGCAACGGTTTCGCAAATTGTCCTGATCACAGCGATGAGGCATCATGTCATAATTCAACTTGCGGACGCGATCATTTTGCTTGCACTGGAACTGGTGCGTGCATAAGTAAATGGAAGACATGTGATGGTTCATTCCGATGTTCAGATCGAAGCGATGAGAGTGGTGAACTCTGTGCCAATAGTACCTGCTCCGATTATTTATTTCGTTGTAATTATGGCGCTTACATCCATAAAAGTTTGCTGTGTAACGGAGTCAGAGATTGTGCTGATGGAAGTGATGAGACAATCAAGGAATGTTCTAACAAAATTTGCAATGGACACAGGTTCTTCCAATGTGATTATGGCGCTTGCATACATTCATCAGTCCGTTGTGATGCGAAAATTGATTGCGTCGATGGTAGTGATGAAAAATATAAATTATGTGCCAAGACGATCTGCAAAAAAAATTCTTTCAAATGTAATTCTGGCGCTTGCATAGATTTACAGAAAAAATGCGATGGTAAAGTTGATTGTCCTGACGAGAGTGATGAAAAGTCGGAAACATGTTCCAGTTCTAATTGTCAAGATAGAGTATTCCGTTGTGATTATGGTGCTTGGATACCTTTAAAATTAAAATGTGATGGATTTCAACACTGTCGCGATGGTAGTGATGAATGGAGATCAACATGCAAAGGAAGGATTCATGTTTGTAAGAGGAATCAGTTCCGCTGTAGGTATGGTGGTTGCATAAACATACAGAAACGATGTAATGGAGAAGTTGATTGTGGTGATGGTAGCGATGAAGATGACAATCTATGTATGAATCTCAGTTGTCATCAGTTAATGTTAAGTTGTGCTGATGAGTATTATTGCGCAGAAACTATGCTACTCAAATCACCAAGACTTGGACAAAGAATGAGGAGTTGTCAAGCCGAACTACCACCAATGTGGTGAATTGTAAATATTCGATGAATACATCTTCTTTTACAAATAAGATCATTTTTTCAGTCCCGTATTCAGGGCTCATTGACAGATGTTTTACTGACGCCCTCAACGTGTTCAAATCTGACTATTGTTTCGAAATGAAAAAATTGTACGAATGCTCTCACAAAATCGCGTAACCGCCCAACCCTACATGTTTGTAATAATAAATCAATAGGAACTGAGATATACGCACGGAATTTTAATTTTCAATTATTATTTTTATTATTATTATTATTATTTTTTTGATGAAAGTACAAAATAATACAATTTGAGACGAAAGGATGTTGACAATTTCATTGTTTTGTTTTCAATTGCTTCATATATTTTCTCTCGGTCATTTCGATGCGTTAACTGAACGCCCGTCATCATTTTGTAATAAATCAATTAATCAAATTCAGCTGGTCCAATACGGCCTATTCATTTTAAACACAATTCTTGTAGCTTGGGAGAACAAAGTTGGTTATTCTTATACATATAAATCTTGGATATCATGTCTCTCCAGTTGATAATCATATTACTTATAAAAAAAAATATATATATTTATATATTTATATATATTTTTATATATATATAAATATATAGTTCATGTCACATAATCTTGCTGCATAAATTGATGGTGCATGCATTTTGTTCAAGTAAACACTTCGTGAGAATACACAAATGATCAATTTTACCTAATGTAATGATTACACATTTTTTTGTGAAATTAATTTTCATCAATTTGTAATGTTTGAACACGTGTTATTTGTTCGTATACACAAAACATGAACATATTACTCCATTCCCGTTTGCATCGATATTTTTCTTGCGGCGCCTAAAAATCCATGTTTGCTCTTGTCTTTTAGCACCTAACTAGAATGAAATAAGATAGGTGTCAGAATTCTTCGGGGACTGATTTTTAGGTCGATGCGTTGTCGACAGGAGTTTTTAGAAAGTTTTTATGATATCAATACCGTCTTTCACGGGAATCAGAGCGCGAACGACGATCCCGGCTGCGGCTTCGGGTCAGCGACCTCCTACGTGGACTGCGAGAGCGTGATCTAAAAATTCACGAAAATACATTTAGTATCCCCGGTATAAACTTCATCAACTAGTAATCAGACACACTATTTGGCCTTCTCAAACTTCGTTTTCACGTTCTAAATTTATTTTCATTATTCAATGAGAATTCATGATTTCCTCAAAAATCAAATGAATGAGATTAATATGAAACTCACATAAAACACATGATCTTGAATTTGTATAGATCAATTCCCGAATATACATAGGGCAACTCAAGTTCATTCAAGAGGTTAATAAAAAGAAAACGAGAATGCTTAATGAGCGGTCCAATCAATTAGTACTACCCAAGATCAAGAAGAAATTTAAACGGAGCTCTTGTGCAATCTTTACGATAAATGTCAAATTTATATTGCAATAATCCGAAAGTTTTTTCAATCGAAAATATTAGGCAGAAATGTTACGAACAAAAGAATGTATAGTTGTAAATATGCACGCCAATTTGCAATGATTTGGATCTATGTGAACGAGGGCATGAGAAATAGTTGATACTGACACGTCCACATGCTATCACCATTGTATATCAGAACCGGCGGTAAAATCGCCTCTAATTGCTCTTATGTCCACAATGATATTGCATGAAATTTCAAATCATCATATAATATAAAAATAATTTGTAATCTACAAAACAAATCGTATTTGGTCTCATCTGAAATAGTTCTTGAATTTCGGATAATACTAGTTGACTGGATCATGATTCCATAATGATAATATATAATCGAGTAGATACTATACAATATTCAAGAACACAATTGAAATATTTTTGAAGATTCACTGAGCAAATGAAGGATTTCCAACAAACATTTCATTTACTTTTATTATTTGTCATAACCAGATAATATCATTAACCCAATTCAATAATAGCGCAGAGAAATTATAAGGACAAAGTCGAATGGATTATGTTTCATAAACTCAGTAAAATTCAAATATATTTGAGATATAATTTTTTTTGAAAATCTGTGAAATACCAGACAATTGTGAACATGTAGTAGTGGTGGTGGTGATGGTGGTGGTGGTGGTAGTTGGTTGGGTTGTGGGATGGTGTGTAGGTGATCATTTTGCTTTGCTTGATCGAAGACAAGTGGCGGTCACATTGTTCAGCTAAGATAAACGTGATGATTGACGGAGTAGCAGTAGTAGAAGTTGGGACAGACGCGTCGGTAGTTTGATCGGCGGATTCATATCGCGTTTGCTGTTTGATGGGTACGATGATCCTAGTAGCTTAGAAGTTGTGGTAGCCCGAAGAAGACATTTTGCATGGGTAATTGACGTATTGACGACAGCAAACGGACTGTCAACAGACGGACGACCTCTCTTGTACCGGTGACTGATGGTGACTGATGGTGACTAGTTGGGAAGTTAGTGGGCAGGCTGACTATTTTTGTTTGATTTTTTTTTTCAATTTCGATTGCTAGACTTTTGTTTTGTTCACGGTGGCTGTAGTACAAGCGGTAGTAGTAGTAGTAGTAGTAGTAGTAGCGGTAGAAGTAGTAGTAGTGGTAGTAGTAGTAGTAGTGGCGGGGAGACGAGCAGAGCTAGGAGTTGACACTGGTAGAATCTGCAACGGTCAGTTTACCCATGTAATAATTTTTTATACTCCGTACTCACTACTACATATATTTTTCTTTCTTTCCAACGAGTTCTCATTGGTTGGTATATCTATTATAATGTATACTTAAGACAGTTGTCGTGATCATCCGCTATTTATATAATTCTTCGTAATTCCACGATGAGATGGATATGCGATCTATAATTTGAATTTTGAATAATTCATCAGTTGGATTAAAAGATAATTAAATTTGTAATTGCTTTCAACACGTAGCATATGTTGAGAATACATGAAAATGAACACGTTCTCAACTTCGATGTTGAAAATTTTTTCTACAAAAGAACTACCTGTCAGGATAAAACTAAAAATTCTTCATTTTGGAAGATAATAATATAAGTATAAGAATCATTTCTGCATTGATGTTCAACTCCACAATAGTGTGCAAATAATCTTGTTTAGATTTTGACATGGCACCTTCATGAATGGAGTGTATTTATAAGGGTAAGCAGGAAAGAAATACTCGACTGAATGTAACTATCATCGGCGAAATGAAGAAGACCCAAGCATTCATCGTAACATAAGGACAAACTCACGGAAGGTGCCACCATACGACAACTGCCTTAACAATAACTATGCTTCACTGCGCACTCGGATGCGTATCAGAGAATATGAATGTGATTTTCCCTATTTGCCGCCAACCGTTTCAATGTCTTCATTATAAATGCAAGATGATAATCACACAAAATTATCGACTTGTACGGATCTTTCCTCATGGCATCACTGTATTCTACACTTTTCTAATGTTACGTGAGGCAATTTGTTGTATTTATGACACTTGTGATGAAACTGCGTGCAAGTAAACTTCTTTGATGACGACTGAAGCAGTTCTGTTGCAAATACGTACTTGTTGGTGCAAGTCGCTACACACCTTGTCAGCATGGGACATAATTGGACCTAAAAATTCATTCTAAGCTATATAATGTGAAAAAAAAAGTGAACATTACCTCGAATATCGATTGACCGGTGACCGCTTCGGACTCTTGGATAGAGACCTATAAAAACGAAAACAAATTTTATTTTTATGTTACAAAAATGACAATCGATTCATCAAGAATATTGAATTTTCCATTCTGATCACCAATCAACTCTGTTAGAGACGGACTTGTTTAAATTGTTTTTTTTCTCCCTCCATTCTAATTGGTTATTTCTCAAAATTCAGTTCGATGTGAGTCGCCGTTTGGATTGGAATTTCATATTTAACAAAAGGTTTATTTTAGAACGAGAATTTCTCATTGGATGTCTGGGGTAATATTTCTCCTTAATTAAATTGTGATGTTTGATGCCAACATCTAGTCTTGTATCCTGCGTACAACAATATGCGTCGATATTATAGATTCATGAATCGGAAACTATTCTCTTCAATCGACAGAAGAATTCTGTTATTGTGCTTTTTCTTTCAAATTTTCAGCTTCTATATTTTTGTTTATAGAATAATTTCATATTTTTTAAATTTGCGGAGGAAAAATTGCATGAAAGATGTGGCAAAAAATCGTCCTACTAAGCTTTGTTCAATGTATCGTTTTCATTGTTGTTGAATGGCAAACAAAAGACTTAAGTTGAGAAAAAACAATTAGCTGACCTTGAGTATCTTGGACCTGGTCGACGTCCACCACCACCACGTCGACTTCTGCCTGAGGACATCTCGACTCGGACACGAGTTCCACAGCAACGTCTGCAGCAAAAAAGTAGTTTTTTTTTGTTTTCATTTATGCAAGATTAACCAACATGTGTAATATTGAAAAACTTAATCGCAACTCATGATAAGTATGGAAGCATTTTTGGAAGATGGATGGAAGAGTTTCAACAATTTTAAGCTTCTCAATTATCTATCAGATTTCTTCGTTAAGATTACAAAAATTGCACCCTCCTATATAATTATGTATGCCATCATGCGATTCAAGAATGGGAAATGTATATTCGATATAGATATCTTCAGATTCCCGGATGAAATAGAAGCGGGCTGAATATCTTGGACTTCAAGAGTTCTGTTGATGTTCAATTTTGGGCTCCCATTAACTATCAATATAATAATTCGAGATCGTTGTTTACGATAGCTATCAAAATTTGGTAAAATTCAGAAGATGAATGACAAAAGGTAATTGCAAATTAATATAATGAACGGATATATAGATTAATAGATACGGATTAATAGATTGAAAGAATTGGAAAAGTAAGTGACTTAAAAAAACATTGAAGATCACCGATAAAACATATACTTACGTTCCATGAAGACCACGTACTGCATCCTCGGCATCTCTTGGATCCTCAAATTCAACAAAAGCAAAGCCAGGTGGATTTCTAGCTACCCAAACGTTCCTCAGGGGACCGTATTTGCTAAACGCATTTTCAATTTCATGTTTGCTTGCACTGCTACCCAAATCACCGACATAAACTTTGCATGATAAATCCCATTCGCGATAACGCGACATATTTTGTGCCTGAAAACATGAAGAATATCATGGATAAATTTTTCTTGTGGCATTCGTCAATATTTTGAGGAATATAAATGTGAGTACTTTAGCCGCCATTTTCACCACCTCAACATGTAATCTATGCTGAGAACTAGAGACACGATGTCTATAATCAATTTCACCTTGCCAAGAACACTAAGTTGAAACATATGTAGATTTAAAATGACGAACCAATTGAAATCATTACTCTAACAATAGATTGCAATCGTGTGCATCATAATGTTTCGTCGTGAATATGAATGACAATAAAAATTTTATCAATTTATTTTCACGTACGGAAATGTTTATGAGTAATTTAATTCATCAGAGAACTTCAATCAATTTATTAATTCGAGGTTATAATATGTCTTGAACTTACAGTTTGCTGAATTTCAACCGAATAATTGCAATTGTTTCAATTCTAAATCAATGAAAGAAACTGCGTCAATATTGGAGCACCGAGATGAGCATGAATGCAAAATGGACGCTCGTAATTTTCCAGTCGGCAGATGCGTCCTGCAAGCTAAAAACAGCTCAAGCTCCCTCTACATATATATATATATATATTGTATAGACTATTGTGTGCGTACATAATGTTGGTCATGCTGGCGGCATTTTTTCTCATGACGCATTTTCAATCTTCAATATGGTTACTTCACGTACGAATTACCGCCAAATTTAAAGACGCCATCGAACGTAAAGGTCGAAAAGGATTACTGACAAGATTTATCGCACACTCCAATAGACATTATAATCATCAATATTTATTGAGTTTTCTCACAATATAAATCTGCTATTACCTTATTACATATTGTGAAAGCTGCTTTCAAAATATTTTCATCAGATAGTAATTCCATCATTAAGATGGATAATTTCGTGTTTCTGTGGTATACATCTCGTTTTCCTTACTTCTGAAACATCTCAGATTCTCACGCTGTAATACTGGTTTATTTTTCAATGCACAAGTCTTTTGTAGTCAATTTTTTCCAATAATACTAGGGGCCTCAATTGTTCAGCAAAAATTCTCATATCTTCCGCAATAGCATCCTGACCACTGGGTGCAAGTACACTTAATTCAACAAGATAACTTTGTGAAATGGGTTCTACACTCTCAGGAAGTTTACCCTGACCCATTTTGAATATTTTGGATACTGTAACTTTCATTCGACCTTTTCGGAACATGTATCCTCTTGCTATATATTCGAAATCCAATCTGCATCCTAATTCAGTCAAAAATTCAACGACTGTATTGCTTGTAGCAATATCAATGCTACTCCTCACAATAGTCGGCCGTGATTTATCCCCAAGTTCTGGTTGACCAATGTATCGCAACTGCCAGGGCATATCTTGATAATCTAATGCTCGTCTCACTCTCAAGAGTAGAGGCTGTTCAGGTGGTGGACCTCTAAACATATGAGCCAAACATGATAATTGACATTAGAGATGAAAGAATTTTTGGAGCATATGGAAGGAAATGCATTATAAGATAGAGAATATACCTCCTGATGCTGAAACACATTTCATGATCATGAAATGTTTCAGGGCCGCTATCGACATTGTCACACAATCCCCTCAACCGATGTAATAATACTTCGACTGCACTATCGAGTACCGATCCTTGCAATAAATATTCTTGATTTGGTATGATGTTTGACTTCAAAGCAGCACTCAAACTGTCCATCGCAGTTGCAATTGGCGCTGCCATTGTATTTATAATTCAATTGATCAATTGATATCGTAGTAATGAACAACAAGGACAGGTTATGTTGAACAGCTATCTCCCTCTCCCAATTACGAGTAACAATACGATATCAGGTTATACAGAGAAGTAAATGAATATGTATATTCTGCTGGTAGTAAGATTATGTTAATAAAGAGTGAATAATAATCAGTCCTTATTAACATGCTCTCGTACAATTGGAATCGAGAGTCAGAATCGCTAGAAAATTACGTTTGTGAGAATTAACCAATCGACAGCGTTCCGAAAAACTTGAAAATTTCGAACATCGCCGATAGGTTGATTCGTACCGCCATTTCATCCCCCGAATTGTCAATTTTGCGTACCGACAGAATCACGTGTGACAACGAACAACATCAGCTGAGTGATACATACAATTGCATGCTGCCAACTGATTGAGAAATTTACTCTCAAACCCAATTCAAAGACTGTGAATGTGTGACTAGTATATTTTGAAATATTTCCTCTGAGTATTCGGGGAGTTAGTTAGTAGTTCGAGGCGTATTGTGCACAGATTCTCACTAAAAGTCATGGAAACTCAGACAGTTGAATCAGAAAGTGTCAATGAAGAAAGTCAAACAGCTCAGCCGAAACCAAAGCCAACATGCATCATAGTACTAGGCATGGCTGGATCTGGAAAGACAACATTTGTCCAAAGTATTGTAACAAAACTTTATGAAACTGGCAAGCCATACGTAATCAACTTGGATCCAGCATGTAGAGAGGTTCCATACCCCACGAATATCGGTAAACAAATTGATTCAATACAGCCATTACGTTTTGCAATGTATATAACGCATAATTTTTGTTTTGTTGCAATTGAAATTTCAGATATCCGAGACACGGTTAATTATAAAGAAGTCATGAAGCAATATCGATTGGGACCAAATGGTGGAATTGTCACTACGTTGAATTTATTTTCCACAAAGTTTGACAAAGTCATTGAGCTGATTGACAAAGCTAGCCATCAACATGAATATGTCATACTCGATACTCCAGGACAAATTGAAATATTCACATGGTCTGCCAGTGGGACGATTATAACTGATGCGTTGGCATCGCAGTTCCCAACAGTAGTCGTTTATGTGTTGGACACAGTGAGAAGTGTCAATCCTGTAACATTCATGTCGAATATGCTGTATGCTTGCTCTATTTTGTATAAAACAAAACTACCATTCATTGTGGTGATGAACAAGGTAAGCAAAAATTTTCCGAATCGTTTAATTCATATCTTATTTGGGAGAAGTATTTCATTTATAACGCAGACGGCAATCATATACTTGATCATGAGTATAGAGTAACTGTACGAAACAATCATTTCACAAATCCGATGTGAAGGGGTTCAAATCTTCCCGATTGTATGGTTGTACTTATTTGAGTGACAGAGATAAAAGCAAAATCTCTATCGGCATGTCAATAAAAAAGAAAATTCACTCCTCAAAAATTTATCGGAACTAGTTTACGTTATCGAGATCAATTGATGTTATTCAGAGGGTTGGAAAAAAACACTAATCTATACACAAGATTTTCATGAGAAATCCGGATCTCGAACGTTAGTGAAATTCATATCTTCCAGTCCACTTATCTCTGGTAGAATGAAATTATTATGCTCCATGTATCCAATATTTAGGTGGGAAGTAATTTGAGTTGTGTTTTCAGACTGATATCGTTGAGCATAGCTATGCAGTGGAATGGATGCAGGACTTCGAATCTTTCCAAGAAGCTTTAGACTCGGAGACTAGTTATATCAGCAACTTGACACGAAGTATGGCTTTGACATTGGACGAATTTTATTGTCATTTGAAAAGTTGTGGGGTATCAGCGCGCACTGGGGCTGGTGTCGATCAATTTTTCGATCTCGTCAAAGACGCCGTGGCAGAATATCATTCGTAAATTTTTGTTGTATGCCTTATCCCAATTTCCAATCAGCTACACCAACACTACAAATTTAACTTCTATATTTTCAGCATTTATAAGACCGACCGTGATAATCTTGAAGCCGAACAGAAGACGAAACGTGAGGAAGCAAAAGCGCAATTAAATTCGGCTGCGAAAGCTCAAGGAGAATCATCTTTGATCACAACAGTCTCCAGCGGCCAAGAAATAGCGGATATCTTTATAAAGTCCCCCGGTGAGGACTCAGGTGACGAGAACGAGGATGATGATGGACAAGAAGCAGGCCATGATTCAGAAGAGAATGATGATGATGCGGAGTCATTTAAAAAACTCTTGGATAGACATCAGAAGGAGCAAGACAAACGGCAGGCGCTACAGAAAACGAGAAACCTAACAGCGGGTAAGAACGTTGGGTCAAAAAATTGCGAATGATATACATATTCAGTAAACAAGAAACAGTTTTGTATTCGTTTGTAAAAAATATATTTTGCAAAAAATCTAATACTATAAATTTCGAATGTAAATAGCATTCCAGTCGTTATTGTTCTCATTCCCGCCATCGAAGTTCCATATCCTAAACATCAGTTTTCTCACTACACCGAAAGTTATGAGCGAATTGAATTCATTAGATTGGTATTTCGCTGTTATCTTTTGTTTCTCTTTCGATTTTTTCTCTCACAATCTATGCATTATTTGGTTCTACATGATTATTGAGTAGTTATATCATTCAGATATCAATCAAACATATCCATTCATTGGATCCGTTGGACAATACATTGTCCAAAGGGTCTAATGCTACATACACCTCCGGTACATTGCTTCAAACTTTACATAATGGTGGATCAAAGTAGTGAAGAAAATTGTTTATTCAAAATACACTTGCCAAAAGGAAAATCTATTCCACATAGATCTGAAAAAGTATATGGATTGACAGAAATTCGTTTATTTACATATTTGTTTTGATCAGTATCTCAGTCATCCTCATCTTTGTCACCATCATCAAAGTCTCTCATTTTAACATCTTCCTCTTCACCAAACTGAATCATATTGTCGATCGTTAACTTGATATCGCCTATACTCTCTTCGTCTTTTATATTTAATGGATAGAATCTAACTAAACTATAATCCTCAATTAGCTGTCCTAATGCTTGGGTTAAATTTTTATATTTTTCATTCCAAGGATCATTTTCCATATCATTCAGTAAACTGTATGAATCAGGTTCTAGATATTTGTCGAGATGTTTCTGGGTGGATTTTGAGAGCAAATCAATTTTACTCAGAATATTTAAGTGTGGCAGCTCCAGATTTATCATAACACTCAGTGCTGCCATTGTACCAGATAAAAATTTTGATGAATCTACCATAAATTGACTATCAATTAGGAATATGCCACAAACTCGAAAGTTTATATTTTGGAACATGGTTATTAATTGTTTCACTACTGTCATGTGACTGTATAGTTCTATCTGGCCAGGGCAATCGAAAATGATATAATCTCCGTCAACATCTCCCAATTGCTCCTCCAGCCAATTACAATTTTCCACCAGATATCTGAAAATTATCTTACATCAATATCTATCAGTAAATTCTGTCATTCACTGCCAATTTACTTACTCCATACAAAAAACTAAACCACCATTGGGGCCAAACTTCAATTCAGCATCTTCCATAGCATCGTCGAGTTGAATTAATTCTCTGATGTCTACAAGTGGTTCGTAATCAAAAAATTCTGCTGCTGGATCTAAATTTACAATGTGAACCACCTTATTTTCATCTGCGGCATATCGCTGCATTGTAGCGCAATAAGTTGACTGTAATCATATTTGAATCAATTATTATTTCGAAATTATGTCGAGCAATACAACATATCACAAATTTGTGCTGCATGTAAAGGTTCAAGTAAAAGCGAAACATCAAAGTGAAAATCACTATTGGAAAGAATGTTATGAGGGGCGAGAAGGATATATTTCAAACGCCTCATCATAGTTTTTCGATATCAATTTGTGTGGCATAATGTTTCTTCTTATATCCTTCGACTAACCATCCGCAATGAAATGATCAGATTCTTGGTCGGAGATCTAACTCGTCAATATTCAATTTAATTTTATGGTTTTGATGTATTCTATTAAGATGACGTTCGACTAAATTCATTAACAATTGCAACTTCTCCAGTTTCATTCGGGGATGTTTCGTTATTTCAATGTTGTGGTGTGTGAAATTCCGCATGCAAAATTGTGATTTACTGTTTTCTCACTCAACATTTGTTTCGCAATATTTTTATTTGTGATATGTTGTTCTGTAATCGGTTGTTTCATAATACACCAATCTGATAATAGTCATCAAAATCGTACTTTGCCGCTTCCAGCCGGTCCCATCACCAATTGTCCGTACCGCATTTTTGATTATTTACTTTCTTTTCAATTGTCAACTGATGTTCGTTTTTATGCTTTCATACACGTGTATATACATGCAAGTCGTATGTCTTGCAGAGGTTATATACAAGCAGAACAATCACAATGAATCGCGAAAGGCTCGGAAATTGACGAACAGATTTTTCACCACTAGAGTGCGTTAGCGTTGCGAATGTCAGGATTTTTCAAACATAGAGCGGGAATGCAAAAAAAAAAAATACTTTGACTACAAACAACAATTATAGAAAATAAATTGATTGGCGAATATTAATGTTAAACTAATTTTGGTAATAAAATATACAATTAATTAATGATAATATATTTAATCTATTACTTCGACGCATCACAGGAATATTTATTCGACAACTTTTTTACTATGATACATATGAAACTATAAAAATATGAATAATATTGCAGTATTAATATTCATGATAATACTGCAATAATGAAATGACACTGCAATATCTCTATTATGATAAATATGAAACTGCTACATATTAAACGATCATATTATTCAACCATAATCATATTGGACTCTTAGACTGTACAAACATGAAAATGGACAAAACTTACTCGATTAAACTGATTTTTTAGTGAATTTTATTTACTTCTAATTTATTGTGATTAGTATACAAGATTTAATAATTTGCGGATGAGTTTCATAAAAATTAGCAATTTCACAGGTATTTTTTCGACTAAAACTCACAGAATAATACATTCTAAAAGAAGTATTCATGATAAAAGTTATCGAAAATTTGGATTTATCTAAAGAAACGATATCTAAAGAAACGAATTAGAGATAAGTTAAAATTCATCGATTTTCAAAGTCGAGAAAAAATGAATACATGTGTGTCAACTGAGGGAAACAGTATTGATGTTTTGTATCAAATTTCTATTCATTTAACTTATCTTTCAACCGATAAATATTTTATCTTTAACCAAAATAAATGATATATTCATTTCGAAATTAGGCTGAGTTTAAATATTCAGATGGATATTTTTTCTGAAAGATTCTTCATATAAAAACAATTGCGTCCTCGATTACTATTCTCAAGTACGCGAAACATCACGGAAATTATGTTTGCTTTTTGCAAAAAGTCCATACCTGAAAAATTCATGATTTTCAATCATTTTTTTTCAACTATTTAATCTGAAATATTTGTAAAATGCATGATGCTCAAATATTCATATACGTTTGAAGTTTATATTCCTGATTTTTTTGGAAGTGATCTGATCACTAAATTAAGCGTGACTTAAAGAAGGGTGAAAAAATAATTACTCTATAGAAAGCTCATGTTGAATTAATAAAGTTTTTATTTCCAGCATTTATGGATCGTGGTTTTTCATCCCATTCTATTAAAATTGCTATGGAGTCCAACCCGACATATAATTAAAGTTCCTAGACAAATAAAATAACTTTACTATTTCTGTGTTAATGTATAATTCATTTCAATATTCAAATAAGATATTGATTTATTCGTAACGCAAACCATGTTCAAAATTTTGTGGGGCATAATGGGTGTATAGGTGATCACTTCTTGATAAATCCTCTTGATGAATAGAGAGATAAAGAAACAAAAGAGATTTATGTGGGTCTATCGGTTCAACAATTCATAAATCACTTCATAAATTACTACTGTGAATTATGAATCATATTAATATTGTATTTGTCTCACCTGAAGGCATGAGTTGGTTGTCAACTCCAACGCGCATACGACTGATACATAATATACAGCGAACGGGACGAGAAAAAGACATCACTATATGCATCATAAACAATATAAACCTTTTAGGACCGGAGTTTATAAGTCAAACGATAAATTACATAGACACATTTATTTTAATTTGACATCAGTTTCTCTATGGTGAGGCTTTATAATTACTATTTATTGAAGCACCTTGATAATAAATAAATTACAATTTTCTCACATACACAAAAAAAAATGGACTCAGTAAAACATTGTAATGGAAAGGAATGTTTGTTTTTTCTTTTGAAAGGCCGCTAATTTTTTCGCATAAAAAAATTGTCTGTCGTGTTGAGAAATCTTTTGTTTACTTGCAAGATTATTGTATGTCGGATAAGGAATAATAATTTTGGAAGTGATTGGATGAGCGGTTCTTATAATATCTTGAAGACCACAAAATTCCCATTTTTCGATATGTTGGAGATCATTTATAAATCGGCTGCATATCAATTTTTTTGTCAACAATAAATTATTAAAACTTTTTTTAACATGGATTATCAAAATGGGGGAAAAATTGTATGAAAATAAATGAGCATGTCATTAAAAAGAAATTATACATGAGACGCTTTTTCCGTCCTCCTCATATAATTGACCTGGACTTCTAGAATGAAGATATAATTACAAATATAAAACTGCAGTTGCTATTCTGCTGAAACTTTCGGTAAAGTTCTATCCATTTGTAATAATAATTAATTCATTATATATCTCGACGATATTTTCTATGGAATATTGCTAGGCTTTATAGATATAGGGATTATGAATTGGAGTTCTCCGAATTTAATGAACAGTACGTCATTGTTTTTCCTTCATTAAGTCATATCTCTGCTAAATATGAAAATAATGGGAAATGTATAGATCGATCGGAGCCATAATGACTGAGAACATCCTTGTCAATAGAATGAAATTCTATAGATTTGTACGATTAGAGTTGGGGGATTTGTGATGATGGTCATATTTTCAGTTTCACCAATAATATCCCAAATAAATTTCTACTTAATGAAGGTACGGACGGTTCATCGCTCGAACGTATATAAGTTGGTGAAAATGAATTCTTCTTCACAGTTCGCAGTTAAATTCTGACCTAGTCAACTCGTTCTTAGTGAATTCTGTGCAGGGAATATTTCCTCTAACAACACCATGTATTTCGTTTTATTGTTGTGCCTTGCACTATGCAGCCAGACGATTGCTCAGGTAAACATCACTACATTTTTTCATTTTGTGAAATTATTTGATTTTGTATATTAATTTTGAATAATTTCTTCATCTCAAAATGTTAAATGTGAATGAAAAGAAATATTTATTGTTATCCAGGAACCACCTGCAGATGATACGGAAAGCCTAGATTTATTACTCGTTGCGGCAGAAACTGCATTTGCAGAAGAATTTCCAGTGCCATTCAGAATTTTTGACTTCATTCGACTTATGTTAGGAATATCCAAGGAAAAGGTGAATATCATTTCAAATACCTATCAATAAAGTTGTTGCATATAGATATTTCATCACTATCAGAATTCATTCATTCATTATTGTGAATTTGTTTCCAGATGATGGCGTTTGCGATGAAAGCATTTGAAGTCATAACGTCTTTGCAAGAATTATGGGACCTCTTGGTAGATATGTTCCGTAAGGTACCTCCAAAGGCCCGAACTAGCCAGCCTACTAATCAACAATATGCAGAGCAGATTCCTCCCCAACCACAATATTACTATGGATATTAGTTGATGTTTACGAGTCAAAATATTTCTTGCACTATCAACAATGATACCACAAATAATCCGGAACTAATTTGGAGTATTCTTATTATTGAAAAACGCTGGTGTGGACAGAGATGGTCGAGTGTTAATCCACACACGGTAGAATCCATTGATAACTTATCGGAGCGTGAACAATTTTGCGGAAAAATCAGCACATTTTGACCATCAGCTAGCTATAAATTATCATTAATAAAATTTGGATAGATATATCACTGACCTACGCTAAAACAAATTTCTCTCGTTCAATAACTATAAATACTTATTTTTCACGAGAATCATTAAGATTGATTCGATAAACTCTAGAATAGGCAAAATATAAAAGTGTACAAATATCAATCTAATGATTGGATATAATTTTATAAAAATATCCACATAAATTAATAAATAACACCATGATACTTTTATCAAACTGTTCATTATTTTGTACATTTTAAACTTGTCAGTAAAATCTTGACGTAATGAGCATTAAAAGTCAAATCCAACAGTACTGCTCTGAAACATCCCAAAATCAATGTATTTTTAACGTTTTCGCTGGACCGAGTTTGATAAGATTCAGATCATATTCACGCACATATCAACAGCACGAGCATTGTCATCAAAACCAATCGTTATATTTTCTTAAGAACAGAAAATCGCAAAGATATTTTTTGCTATAAAAAAATATGAGGATACGATATAATTATCTATTTCAGTTTAAAAATATTTGCAGAAAAACTCATGTTCCATTTGTTCATGAATTGACGACGAGCGCATAATTCAAATTCATTTCAATCATAAAATCATAACTAAGATCGCTTCATTTTTCCTTCGATAGCGTAAAACTCTTTCCCATGAAATCGAATGCCATATGCGATAATGTGAGTGAAGAGAAAATGAAACTCTCGTGATTTTATATCAAATTTTCATCGCATTCATGTTGGAAAGGTGAATAGAAGATATAATATTGCAATAATACAATTAACTATTCATAATGCAAATGACGTTGCGAATTTTATGGAGATTAATGGGTATGTGAGTGATCTTGTTGATCAATAGAAAGATACAAATGAGAGAGATTTATGTGAGTTCAGCAAGTCGTTAGAGGATCCTAATAATACATCATTTTCACTTCTTTTATATTCACGATCAAAAAAATTAATTCAGTCAAAATATTATCATTGGATTTTTGAGAAACAAACTTTTGATGGGGGTTTTTTTTTTCAGTATTATTTTCGATGTAAAATTATAATTATATGATTAATGTCATTCTAATTTGGACAGAAATATGATGGAAGTCAGTGAAAAATACTAACTATTCACAATAATCAATTGAAAGATATGATATGATTGAGTTTGTTTTTGGTGATTGTATTACCACCTGTCGCATGTAAATGACAACAGAGATGACAGAAATGTTGATGTGGTCGAAAAAAAGAAAGAAAATACTCATTATTATCTGCTGTTATTTGATTAGATAGGGACTTATATGTATGTTCCCATGTAATTAAATGTCAGCAAGGGAAATCTCAATTTATTGTCGAGAATTTGAAAATATAAATCGGGAGTTGATAGATAATTTTTCTTTTAATATTTACCTAATCATCAATTGATTTATTTATTCGAAGAATAAATGTACAAATGAATTGTGGGCTCGTGTATTTTTTTCCAATGCATTAAAATTAATTCTCTCCAGAATTTTAGTTATTGATATGAATGAAAATGATTTATATTGTGTTTTTACATAAACAGAAGTATCGATGTGGAACCTGATTGAATGAAAGATTTTCCTTTGGATTCTGATTGAATAAAACAAAAAAGGATGTTCATAAATATACAAAAGAATTTTGGAAGAGTAACCTGGTGGTTTGATGAATTTTTCCAACATTTACCATGTCATATTCCAACATTGTTCCTTTGTTTTTCCTAAACAATTCCTTTCCATATCAGAACAAAAAAAAATCAATAAATAAATAAAAATAAAAAAGATGATTTGCTGGAAAAAACATAAATGGATGTTAAAATTTCTTATATGCTCGATTGTTTAATTGATTATTATAATGAAGGATATAAATGCAAATATAAAAGTGCAGTCACTATTTTACTGAACTTTTCAGTAAAGTTTTATTTGTAATGACAGTTAATTTATGATCATCGATGATTTTTCTTCATACAAGGTCGCTTTAGGCTTTATAGAAATGGAGATTATGAATTGGAGTTCTCCGAATTTAATGAACAATACGTCAATATTCACAAAAAAAGTAAAGATAATTGGAAATGGATAGATCGATAGCTGTAGTGATGAGATAATTATGTCTTAAGACACCTTTGTTAATAGTGTGAAACTTGTTATATTCGTCCGATTATAGTTTAGGAATTTGTGATAATAGTCATATTTTGAGTGATACCAATAAAATTCCAAATAATTTTCTATTCAATAAAGCTACGGACGGTTCATCGCCCGAACGTATATAAGTTGATGGAAATCGATTCATTTACATAGTTCTCAGTCACATTCTGACTTAGTCAACTTGTTTTTTGTAAATTTTGTAAAGAGAAAATTTTCTCTAACAACACCATGTATTTCGTTTTATTATTGTGCCTTGCACTATGCAGCCAGACGATTGCTCAGGAGGTAATAGCATCACTACATCTTTCATTTTGTGAATAATTTCATTCTGTATATTAGTTATGAATAATTTCTTCATCTTAAAATGTTCAATGTGTATGAAATGAAACATTTATTGTAATCTAGGATCTAACTCCAGAACAAATAAAGGAACGGGATGCAATGTTCGGACAGATGGAAAAGGTATTTGCAGAAGAGCATCCACTGATATACAATTTTTTTGAGATGATTCGGAAGGCGTTAGGATTATCCAAGCAAAAGGTGAATATATCATTTTGAATACCAATCAATAATATTTATATATTTTATTTACAAATATTTCATCACTATTCATAATTTATTCATTTATTACTGTGGAATTTTATTCAGATAACCGGCGTCGTGTTGGAATTACTTGAGGTTGTTACGAAAATTCAAGATTTTTTCGAACTCGTGAAAGGTATGTTCCATAAAGAACCTCAGGAGGACCAAGCCAGATCGTCTGCTCATCGACAATATGAAGATCGGAGATATTATAGGGATTAGTTGATATTTACGTGTCAAAATATTTTTTCCACTGTCATAAATGATATAACAAATAATCTGAAACTAATTTAGAGTATCGTTATTGTTAATAAACGCTGACGTGGACAGGAATGATAACGTGTTCATCTACAAACAGCAGAATCCATTGATATAACTCACCAAATCGTGCACAGTTTCTGAAAAAAAATCAGTGCATTCTCATTTTTATTATCAACTAACTATAAATTATCATTTGCAATATGTTGATACATATGTCATTGAAATACACTGAAACAAATGTTTTTTTGTCTGAAACAATAAATATTTCCCCCATACAAATTATTAATATTCATTCAGGTTGTGGGATTTGAATATAATAATTCCGAATCATTTTTTTGTTTATTCAATTATTATAGAGAACACAAGATCTATAAATTCACTATAATATGATGTGGTGAAGTAAAATATAAATAAACTCATTGCTATAAATGTTTACTACTAATAATAGAATTATATCATTTATCCAATATTACGTTCGAGTGAATAATTTCCAATATCAGTTTCATTAAAGTAGAAAGATTACCAAATGAATTTTCAAGTAATTCGTCAAGGAAGTGAATCAAATATTTAGTCAATCATATCGCATATATTTGAGAATCAAATAAAATTGAGTATTAATTTCTGGTAATCGACTTTTTCTTATAACCATCCGTTGGGAATTTACGCAATTTCATGTTGCATTCCCGCTCTGTGTTCTAAAAAACCTGACGTCAGCAATGTTAAGAATTACCCGCGGTGAGGGTAAGGTAACGTGAGGTATTGTCACGTGATCAGTTGTACCCAACTCGATTGTTGCTATTTCTTCACGCGTCGGGTAACCATTTCGCGCAATATTCGAAAAAGCGTTATAACAGGGTGGTTATGAGAGTGCGAGAGTTCATATCAAACTCCGACGTTTGGTGGCAGCAGGGTCGATGTTTTTTTTTGAGGGAAAATTCAAAGTTGCAACATTAGTAATCATTACAAAGGCAATCAAAAAATATATTGTACACTTCTCTTGTCCGGATCCTCATTATTCAGGGCTTTTCAGCGAGGTAGAGATTGGAGATACTCTGGATAAAACTTTCCAAGTTTTTGAACGGATTTACGTGACGTTAGAGTGCGTTCTTTCACTAATTAGAGTTCCAGTTTCCGGTCTTTCTGGACGCGTTCGGACAAATTTTACCCTACTCGCAACGTTTCTGAACGCACTCTAACGCTCTAGTGGAAGTTCTAGCAATCACCACCATTTTTGCTTATATACATATCCGTACACGTATGCAAGCGATGCGTCGTTGTGTAGCATACTCATGAGAGTGATAGACGACATTTGCAGATGCGTTTTGATCAGACTAAAATTTTAATTGCTTATAATCAATTTGATTTTTGTTTCTCAATAGGGGCGACTACAAATTCTAAGAGAGCATTTCGGGAGCAATTTTTTTTACATAAATCATTAAAAAATATTCATGGGCTACATAGTCGATGAATATAAACTTGCTTCAGTATTCTACATTATCGATCGATAAAAACTGACTCGTCTAATTCGGTGAAATGGGCATTCGTATTAGCGGTCATTCGAGATTTTGACCTTCGTTGTATTGGCCAATCATGAAATAAGATTGTTCCCTCATGCATGCGAGCTTCCTCAAGCTCCATTACGTACGCGCCCATAGGGTGATTCAAAGAAGAGAAATATCCACGGGGAGTATTTGATGCAAGTAGTGATATGTTGTTTCGACCACCACGGTGGCTCTGCCGTAGAATGGGAGCTGTTGAGAAAGTATAAAAGAGCACGAGCAATCCAGCAGGAGCTCGGCTAACTAAGGGGCACCGTAGGTTGTTTAGCATTATTGGTATTGCTTTTTCAACACGAAATTGACAATACGAATCATCTAACAATGGCCCTTAGCCAAACAAGCGTGGTGAGTAAGGGAAAAATATTGATGAACAACGAGGAATCATTCACTTCAATACCGATCCACAATGTATCATGGTTACTTTTGTTGAAAAATTATCAAATGTTTTTTCCTCATTTGACTTTTAATACATTATTCACATTATTATCACCATGGTATATTTTCAAGTTACTTTTTGATTAGAAGATTTTTTGAGTGGTCATATTTGAATAATCGTATTATAACTTATTCATTCGGGCTACATGTATAAATAATAAATTGAAAAAGTGTCGTCCGGTTGACATAAGGATGTCGACCAAGTTACACACATACACACACAAACTTATGTCACAATTCGTGAGAATAATGTGACAAATTCCTGAATGCACATCTGGTTTGTATCACTAATCAAACAATCATCTTAATCATAAGCAGAAAATTAATGTTTAGCTTTATTATTTCAATATCGAATGATCGCGTCGATGAGGCTCTGTTGTGTGATGAAAATACATTTATTCTATCAACTTTGTAGTAGAGAATTCTAGTAATAGAAATATATGTTAACCATTACTGTTTGAATTTTCAGTTGAAACTGTACAAAACAGTGATCGAAGATGTTATTTCGGGCATGAAGGATTCTTTTTTGGATGAGGGTGTGGACGAACAAGTGCTGTTGGAGCTCAAGCAGATATGGGAATCAAAGTTGATGGGAAGTAAAGCTGTTGAGGTGAATCCAGAACCTCCTGAGCCACAGCCGCCACAATTGACTTCGCACAAAAATCCCACTGCGAGTAAAGGTGTTTATAACGAATTTATATTCAAAGCGGTTACATGGCATTTACAACTCTCATGTCTTTTCTGCGATTGCAACAATGGAACTACTTTTCGTGTTTTTATGACTTATAATTCTCCAGATGATTACGGTGATAATATTCGGATCAGAACTGTAGAGAACCGGGAGATTCGGGAATAGATTTTTTTCCGTGTCCGTGAAAGAAAAAGAAATATGTTGTGATGCATCATTAACTGAGGAATATTTAATTTATTTGATTGATGGACGTCGAAATGATTTGCTTGATAGAGAAAAGCACGCACAACTTTTCTCTATGTTTCTAAATTTCCACATCGAATCAAGAATGTAGAAATACTTGGTGATGATACTGATGCGCAATGTTTTAACATGTTCTTCGGCTGTAAAAAAATATGGCTGGAATTGTTGTCCTACATTTCATAATGGTTTACTTTATCTGGGATCAGCTGTCTAATAATTTGACTTCTGATTGGCTTACGTGTGTTTATCGTTGATACTACAAGAGTCATTAAAGAAATTACTCCAAATTACCGACCACTGAAGTTCACCATCGCTATTCCATCGTTTTTTATTTAGCCTTGTCATTTGTGATTTATCGTAGAAACTAATAATAGCCGTGATCACGTTAGAAAAAAACATGCGTAGATTGGTCTTATAAGTTCATTTCAGATTCAATCACATTTTGATGCCGCATATGTTCGTTGATTCTACGAAACTACCGAAGAGAGATGAAGATCGAGACATTCAATAGTCTTCTTTTCATGAATTATCATTTTGCTTTGATTACTAGAAATACTTTCATTTTATGGGGGATTATCAAATTATGAATCATATGTGTTTATATATCAATGCTACAATTTTAAGTTTGATTTTTGGTCAATTCAAACGGCATCAGATCTTGAACAATCGTATTTACAAAATTTTATAACGAGGCTTTCATCTTTATCTTCTGAAAAAAAGATCTTCCGAAATATTTCCATCAGGATACATTTCCAAGTCAGTATGAAGCTTCGAATAGGAACTCGACTTGGAAACAATCGCTGTGTATTTGAGAATGACAAATTGGGTATCAATATTTTCTCCTGTTTTTGACTGTGTAATGCCATTCTACATTGATTTCCTTTTTACTTCGCCATCATAAAATATCATATTCAGGTCATATTCGAAAAAATATGGTGTAAAATTTTTTTGAGATAATTTCAAAATAACAGTCTACTACCAAGAAGCTAAATATTCCATGTATTCATATCACGTATGTGACATTACGGTATCACGAAAAATATCGATGTTCCGCATAAAATATCATCAATATTTCCATCAGTAACGATTGTCTTTTCTTATAATTTCTTTATTTTATCATTCAAGCTGCCAACATGGCAAATCATTTCGCGCAACACCAAATGGCTGTTGCGGCAACGGTGGCGCAATCACAAACCCAGTCTCAGCCACCGTCACAAGTACCAGCTCCTCAATCTCATACACAATCCCAAGCTCAGACCCAACAACCTTCACAACAACAACATCAACAACAACAACAACAGCAGCAACTGCAACAACAATCGCAACCACCTCCGCTACAGCAGCAAACTCAGTCACAACCGATTCGGACTGCACCTCAACAAACAACTAGTGTACCAATCCAACAACATACGACAATACCAGTCCAACAAGTTATCACGGCTCCTGCCGCACTTTTTGAACGTCAAGTACCAATTCAGATAACTTTACCAGGAAATGCTAGTACTGGTGATGGAAAACCGAAAGTTCTATCTATTCAAGTTCCAGCATCTGCTATCCAAGGTTAGTATCCAACTTTGATAGTACAACTCGATTTTTCTAGTCTCTTTGGATTCACCTTTCTGAAAATTCACTCGCATTTAAATAGTATGAAAATTTGAATGAAGAAATGAATTTATTATATTGGGTAGAATGTCGATATTGAGAAGAAAAATCGGGTATCATGTTTAGAGTTATATTCGTACAGTTTTGCGATTTTGAGAGGCGATGTATTGTTTTTTTTGGCTTCGTGATTCCAATTTCAGAAAGAACAGTAAATATCTGAAGAGGTATTCGAATTATACGACTATTCAAATAGCCATGAATAATAAAGTTTGCGAAAAAAACAAAAACCGCTATGTGAAACAATAGTGAAAGTGAATATGAATAAATTCGAGTGATTATCATGTCATTATTGTGAGAATGAATTATTGACACAATTTTGTCTTTAGATTAGTAATTATGATACTGATTTTATATGACATTATATTCTCCAACTGGACAATGAAAAAATCTAGCCTCTGACATTCTCACTTTTTCATAAGGTCATAGTTTATGGTGTAATATCTCCATCACTTTTGGAAAGTTGATAAGATATTTCAAGCACGCAATTGGTAAAATTCTCGCAAAATCGAGATCTTATAATTGTCAGTTGTGAATTAAATCCTATTTATTGCGTATATTATTGAAGATTCAGTAGAATAATGAATGAATGGATTATCTTCTCTTCTGTTTTCAGGCAATCAACTCCACACTATTCTCACGGGTAATATAATTACTGCAGCTATGGGTTTCCCGGAAAATGTCGCTTCAAGATTGCTCCAACAGCACGTAGATAAAACTCTCCAAGGACAAGCAGCTCTTGCCTCCATTGAGATTAATCAATCGTCCCAAGTTAACACCCAACCGTTAAATATGTTCCGTCAAGATTTTTCCAATTCAAATGCAGTTGATAGTAAGGTATGCATGAGGCTGGATAATTATGTAACGCTATTTATACTACAGTCGGGAAATAATTTAAACTCATTGGGTTATATTTAGCCGCCGGGAAATATTGCACAACTTGATGGGCAACATGGTGACACTTCCGATGACGATGATGATGATGAGGAGGAGGAGAACGATGATGATGATGAGGACTTGGATGATAAAGATGAGGAGGAGCATGATGATTCAGGCGCTCGTGAGGAGGTTTGCATTTAATTATCATCAATTTTCGTGATCGCTCTATTTCTCCACAAAATGAAAAAGTCTTTACAATACAAGAATAACACCATTCTATTAAAAACTTGAGTGCGTAGAAAGTATTAAAAACCCTTCATGGAAAGCGGAGGATTAATTCTTGATTCATTAAAACTACATTTTGAGAAAGATTTCTCTCAAAAAATTATATCAGAATTTTTTCAATAGAAAACTGAACCGATCAGACTACTCCAAAACCAAAATTCAACGTTGACACTCTCTTTTTATATCTATATGATAACGAGTAAAAGTGCTACTTCGTTGGAAAGGTCTGTTTTCGTGTATTATTGAATTTTCTATCAACGCAATCGTCACTTCACTACAATCCTCAACAGATTTAAATTTTGATACTTTCTGATGATGTATAATAAAGTATTATGCCTCGAACAACGGACTCCATTTCTCAATATTTAATTAAAGGAAATTAGAGATATGTGACTGTCAAGAACCAACCAACTTCATCAATCAGAATTTATCTGAATCATATTTAGTAGACATATTTCTGAAACTTATGTTTCGTAGATGTATAGAAGAGAAAAAATACTTGATGCCTCTACAGTGTTTCCCCCCTCCAATTTATATTTTTTACTATGCTAATATTCCACTTCAAATTAGTTATCTCTACTATTTTATCTCACATGTGTTTTTTGGTCTTTTTTTTTGTTCAGGAACCTCTGAATTCTGAAGATGACGTTACGGATGACGATCCTACAGATCTTTTCGACACTGACAATGTGGTCGTCTGTCAATATGATAAGGTAGGCAAACACGGTGCCATCAATATCAAAAAAAAAAAAAATGTTCCGTTCGAAAAGATTTTTTGTGCATTATTATTATCATCATTCCAGATAACCAGAAGTAGAAACAAATGGAAATTCTATTTAAAAGATGGAATAATGAACTTGAGTGGAAAGGACTATGTATTTCAAAAAGCAAATGGCGATGCGGAGTGGTAAAAAATTGCTGACTGACCGGAATCCCAGAAATATTAAAGACTACTGCTACACTTTTGTCTCAATTCGAAGAATTGGAGATTTTTCTAAATTAGCATATCTTGAGTGGAATTGGCCGATCAATTTTTTTTTCCGACCAACTATCACAAAGAAGCGAACATATATTACATATAAAGTAGAATAAGAGAGTGGGAAAAAGAGGGAGAGTATACCAACGATCGGTCGTTCAAGTGTTGTGAATAAAGAATAGCTAAGTGCCCAGGTGGTGGATAATAGTGGGTGTACAATTTGTTTCTGGTTGGTTGCGTAATCCTCAACCAATTATATATACATTATTTTGTTGTTTTTCTTTTTCTCCTCTTCTTCCTTCACTTCATTATTATTTTTCTTATAATTGTATAACATTATGAAATGTCTTCAATTATGTGCGAACCGCACAATCAACTATTGTAGTCAATAATTTCTCGTCATAATGATATATCTATTTCCATAGATTTGTTTGCCAGATCAATTCAATACTTTTCAATATTTCACAGACAAACTCTCAATTAATTAATGAACGAATGATTTGGAAACATTATGCATAATTGTGTCCGAAGTGCATTTACTTGAAGCTTTGTAAATAAATTTGAAATGAAAAAAAAAAAAAAAAAAAAAAAATCATAGCAGAAAACATGGACGGAAAAAATTTGCAATTTGTACATTGTACGCGAGAGCTTTAAGAAATACATGTGTCTTATAATATTATTATTGAAATCGACAATTATCATGGTTGTCAATGTTCACTTATTATTCTTAGTTGAATTTATGCGATTGTGTTTAGATACTCCAAGTTCTGTTTGCGAAATCATATATACCATTAGCATATATGTTTGAGAATGAATATGGAGGAGGAACAATATTCCTAGCAGTTCTATTTGAATTCGATTCTTTTTTTTTTCGATTTTGTTTTTTGTTTGTAACCAATCATTTTCGTGTTATTAATCAATGTGAGGAACTCGAAATAGTGATCGGTGCATTGCCGTACTGAGAAAACAAAAACTAGAAAATATTTTAATAAATTTCGATTATGTCTGAAAATTATGAAAGGAGATTTTTAATTTTTGAGTGTTAAAAATATAAATATTAGAACTTCTGTTCAAATTGGAACATCAATCAATCAAATAACATAACGATTCTAAGTGGCGCTAGCTCCAGAGATTATTTCAATGAGTTCTTTTGTAATGACTGCCTGCCTCGTTCGATTGAATTCCAAAGTCAAATTCTTAATCATCTCAGTCGCATTTTTCGTAGCGCCTTCCATCGCTGTCATACGTGCTGATAGTTCACTAACCGCACCTTCTTCCAACATCCAAAAGATCACAGCAGCCATTGTGAATTCTAACCAGCAGTCCATAATTTCATCTCGCACCATATCATAAAGGGGATATTTTGGTGCTCCATACACTGCTGTTCGACTGTAAATGTCCATTGATGTCGCTCTATAAACTCCGGCACTGATGAACCTACCCGTGAGTGAAGTTGAAATAATTAATCTGCTATTTTTACATCCCCTCGATGGATTATGTTTTTTTATACTGACTCGTTGAAACAGAAGTGAGCTCGCATAAACACATGTTCATTAACTGTGTGGATGATTTTTGTCGCTATGAAACCGGCATCCATGAATGTTGGTGGCTTTTTACCAATTTCTGAAGCAACCCAGAGAATTCTTTCCGGATAGATTTGAGACAATATTACACGATTTTTCTCTCCTATGCAAATTAATTTTATATTATGTGAATTGGGCGTCGAATTATTACTGATACTTCCGCTAACAGCCCTGGCGATGCCAGAATGTATTGCCCCGCAAAGTCCACGATCGCCACTCATTCCTACAACTAAGTCGAGTCCAGGTTTATTCTCAGAAGTTTCAATCTCGATTAAGTCGAAGAAATGTTGTGGAGAATGGCCAAATGGGCGAATTGCATTGAGCTCTTTCTCTGCCCGTGCGAATTTAGCGGCAGAAACCAATTTCATTGTTTGAGAAATTTTTTTCGTATTACCGACCGATCTTATACGATTTTTAATTATTTTTAATGAGGACATGTTGCGATATTAAGAAATAACCTCAAGTCGATCACTGTGTTAACGAGCACGTCGTTGTGTTTATAAAATCTTCGAGCGTTTTTTGTTTCAAATATATTTAATATATCTCATGATATACTTTTCTTTGAACGACAATTAGTAGTTTTGTTTTTCAAATTCTCAAATGAGAATCGACAATTTGAACAATTGAATCAATTTTAAAATCTAGCCGACATGTTCTACCTGAGGACTATAATAAATTTCGATGCAGATTGCTTGTCATCTCTCTTGATATTCGGCAGAACATCAAGTGAAGTTCGGAGTAATTTATAGTTCCAGTTTCGAGAAACGATAACAGTTGTACATGAATTACGATATTCATCAAACTCCTTTAGCTAGTTTCTCCATATTACTTATCCCGAATTCGCGCTTTTCATTGAAAAGAGCTACTATTCGAAAGTTATTGGAATACGATTGGTTTGGATATATTTTCTGCAGAAATGGGTTGAAATTCTCTGTCCGCATAGTAACTTTCAGTTGAAATTCTACTACATTCACATATTTCTTCTGATTATTGGTTTTGCAAAGTGCGCCGAAAACCAAATTTGATGAGAACACCGTTTTTTTTTTCCGCGTGATTTGATCATCAGAGTGTCTGCAATGAGTGTAAACAAATGGATGACAACTACATATCAACCGATGGATCGAGGTCTTCTATTGAGCTGTGTAAAGGATCCGGATGTCCTTCTAGCACTGCCCTTTCCTACAAATTTTACTCACGGTTTCGGGACAGTGATTTTTATTGATGTATCTGCAATCAACCCGTGACTTGTTCTATGCAAGATTCTTGTGTAAATTAGTTTTTGACTTCAATTAAAACTACTTTCCTGGACTGTTATGCTGTACAATCATCACAAGTATTAAAAGAATTATGTAGATGTTCGGGTAAAGCTTGTCAAAGAAATTCTAGTGTTTCTAGTTATTATTTCGTTCTTTTTCATTTCTCTCTGTTATTTATAACAATAAAGTGATAATTATTTTTTGTTTTCCCACTTCACTTTGACTATACAATTGAGTTTGTATTTTAATGATGAAATATTTAGTCCAATGCGGCAGCACCCGAAATAATTTCAATAAGCTCCCGAGTGATGACAGCTTGTCGAGTGCGATTGAAGGTGAGAGTGAGTTTATCAATCATTTCACCGGCATTCTTGCTGGCATTATCCATAGATGTCATTCTGCTGGACTGTTCGCTACATGCTCCTTCCTTCATTGAATAAAAAAGTAATGCCGCCAATGAAAATTCCAAATAATTCTGGACCACTTCTTCATCGAGGGAATCATAAACTGAAAGCTTCGGTGCGCTTGTAACAGCAGCCTTGTCGAATAATGGCAGTTTGTCAATGCTATATGACACCACTGATTTGAACCTGTTGAAGACAATTTCTCCAGATCCAAAGGAATACCTGTATTATGAAAAATATTAAAACAATGAAAATCAATTACGCATGTATGCATTTTTGTTGTTCATAAACCAGCTTTCGTGTGATTGAAAAAATATCATGCCGCATCTCTCTCTTTAGTTATCATTTATTAGACATGTTTTTGAACTTTATTGATAAATTGCGTTAGTGTGGTGAAATACATATCCACTCCAACTTGTTCGTTTTTTGATTTCGACGCATGCTTGTTTACAATGAAGGAGAAATAAAAAATTGGATCATCTTTCGAAATCAATAATGATACGAAAAAGTATAGAAAAAGAACTATAGTATGTGCACTGTCGACATGAGATGTTTTTTCTTCCAATCACACGAAGGTTTAAAATTGAATCGAAATTGGCACAAACCCTGAATTAAGGATTTCATTGGCAACCTTGGAGGCATCAATGAAAGTGGGTGGTCGACGACCAACTTCGTTCGCTACGAAGAGAATATTCTTGGGGAATAAACGGGCCAAAATGGCTCGTGATTTGTCACCAACACAAATTATTTTTGTATTCTCAACAAGTTTCGGGTCAGCTAACAGTTGATCACGAATATTACGAGCTACACCGCTGTGTACGGCGCCACACAGACCACGGTCACTTGTGATAGCAATCATTAGTTTATTAGGTTGCGATTCAGGTGCTTGAATTTCGGCTTGATCATAAAATGCTTTTGCACCATGACCCATGGGCCTGCACTGCTTCAACTCACGTTCAGCGTGATTGTATTTGGCAGCTGACACCATTTTCATTGATTGTGTGATTTTCTGAATGTTTTTAACTGATTTCAACCGTAGTGAAATGGTTTTGAGAGTGGCCATGCCTCTCTGTGGTTGTTGCTGTTTGACTGTGGCCACAGCCAATGGCACCAGATTGTTTGTCTGCCGGAGCATGATTGCGATGTTCCAGTGAGTTTTGACTAGAATTATGCAATCGATAATTAGTATGAACATGGAACGTTCTGAAATTCTTATTTAGATACAATATTTTCGTCTTGCATTCAAGAGTGGGTACATTCAGGTCTTATGAAAACGTTTTCCATGCTTCATCATACATTCAGTTGGATATAGAAATATGGTTCTGTCACAAAAATTATGATAATCTATCAGATTGCATCACTGAGAGAAAACATTACAGTTGATCACAAGAGAACTATTGAACTTGGGGATAGGAAAAATTCTTCCTATAATTTGTGTGCAGATTCCTCTGTTCCTCTATAGGAAAAACTTGCCACGGGTAATTTCACTAATCGACCAGCAGTTTAACACCTTCTGTGATTATCCCTTAATAAAGTTCGAGTAGATTTGCTTTCATTATAAAGTTGTCCTATAAAAGAACTGTTTGTTGGAATGATAGGAGCATCCATGATTTCACTCACATGATTGGAACGGAATCAAAACTTTTACTTCATTCTCACTATTTATTTGATTACACTTTCCTTTCTTTACTAAATCTCATTCATTTATAATCCCACAATAAAAATAAAGCTTCACCATTTTCATTCGAAGTGAATACAATCATCGTTATTCTGAATTATAATAACACCCAATCAGTAATAGTTCTGTTTATTTTTTGAATATCGAACCAAATTTTCTAGAATGTTGGAAATCATATATTGTAATGTTATTTCAGTAAAAGAATTTCCAAAAAATTTTAATAATTGAATAGCGTTACAACAGGTGTCTTTTCCATTCAAAGATTTACAATTTTTTACATGGAAAAATAAAGGATAAGTATTTTCATAGTTAGTATTTCACATGATCCAACCATGTGAATGTTTTTATACGATAAAAGATAATTTCTCGTCCTGACACCATTAGAATGTTCCAAAACTAAAAAGAAGGCAGCGCGTGACAGATATTATTATCGAATCAGATTATAGGGACAAATTATTGAAATACATTAGCTAATAATTGTTGAATTAGTTGATCTGTCAGCAATCAGGAAGAATTCAACACACATACACACATTCTTGATATGAGGTTTTATGTAATCGTCAGAAAGAAATCAAGTGGTAATTTTTTTCACACTTGTACTATCGGTATGGATATATGTGAAAATTCACAGACATAAACTTCAGATCGACGATGCTAGGAGTTACGTTTGACACAATTCTTATTCAATTCTGGAAAGAGAAAAAAATTTAGAAGTAATTGAATGAACGTACCAGATGATTTTCACAGACGAAGGGTAGCCAAAATCTCAGAAGGCCGACCAACACTAATTCTATAAATCGAACAACCACCAACTTGATTATTGGGTGAGAATGCCCACTATATCCTTTTTTATTCATCTCGTTAATGTTTTGCCAACATTATAAAATTCACAAGTTACCGATGAATGGTAATATCGAACCCTTGAATACTTACAGAGCTCACGAGTTGTATACCATTCACTTTTGAATATTGTTGCCGCCCAATAGTTAGCTGGTGAAAAATCAATTTTCAATCGAAACTACATTTAAACAATTGGGAATTTCATTTTTTCGATTTGCAAATTATAGTTATTGCGTTATTTATCATTCTTTTTTGGGCGTAAAGTTACAAGTAGGTTATGAAAATGGAAAATCATTATTCCTGCTTTATTTGGTCTGAAAAAGTTTGAGAATTACGTTATATTTCATTAGATGATTTGGATAAATAAAAATTATTTATAATCAGACAATCATTTAAAGCCATAATCAGCTTTAAATTCAGAAGATGAACCAGAGTACGGACAGTGTACAAAGTTCAATGAAGATGAACATCACTTACGTAAATTTGAAAATCGTTGACAACAGTAGCGCTCAAAGTATCTTCTCGTTATGGATAAAAACCATAATTTCCTGATGCGCAAGGTACAATTGTACATCTTGTTTCATCGATGTTTATGACAAAAATAATATGATTTGCCGCGCAAATCTCAATGAAGCTCTTTGAATTGAGTACATAACCTAATGTATGAACCAGCGTGACGACACATTGGCCAGTTGTCTGTTGTGAACACATTCGTCATTTTTTTTTCTATTGTGTTCTTCGTTATTCTCATATAAACTTGTTTACATTCAGCTGTTGACTAAAAACATTAAATTGAACAAGAAAAATGTGGTCAAACAATTCAATGGGACCTTCAGAGGGAGGTTTCATGGATGAAAGTTACGCCACAACATCAGTACAACCTAAAGACGATAAAGATGCAAATCGTGGTTCAACTATAATTCCGATGATGATAGGGCACCTAAAAAAGTGTACACGAGAATCAAAAACTGTATGGGATACTCAGATACGTTTCGTTTCTATCGTTGGCATTGTACGAAAGATAACACAAGCTACGACAAAAATAACATATGAACTGGAAGATGAAACTGGTAATATTTCTTTGTTTTAAAACGAATGAATATGCGAGTTTGTTGGTGAATTTTTATGATTAAATTTCGTTATTTTAGTATTGAATTTTCGTCATAAGATAAGTCTGATTTTTCGAATATTTTCTCGAAATTCATTGATCTTTTCTGATTATCGAATTCAATTCATTCCTTTGTTCGACTGTGTTGAAATTTAATTGGTAAGGAGGTCCATGGTGGAATTGTGCTTAAGCAGCAAATTAAATTTCTTGAATAATTCCTCTAAAAATTAATTTTGGTGAGACATTCCCAACAACAAATCTTCATTTGGTCATTACGGTCATGTCGATTGGAAATTTCGTTTGGTATAATAATAGAATGGACAGTCGTCCATGATTTCCTTTGCTGCGTCCAAGAAAGGTCAAAATGTTGATTGTTTCCATAGTCTTGCGGGTTTCTACGATGAACGTCGTATTCTCCATTTTTTTCATCAACTATCTCATGACAGCATTGGAGTAAACAAAATCTAATATCTTAACAAGTATGATGATGCAACATATGAATTCTGCCTGTAGGTACAATCACAGCCTTCAAATGGTTGGAAGCTGACGCGCCACCACCTGAAGATATTGTTGAGAATCAATATGCACGAGTTCATGGATCGCTGAGAGAACAAGAGAAAAAAACTCATGTTTTTGTACTCAGAATTTCCCCAATCAAAGCTTATGCTGAGGTATTTTCACATCTTCTCGAAGTCCTGCACATGGTGACAAAGATGAAAAAGAATTCTGTTCATTCCGTTGAAGATGGCAACGCCAACAATGATGATGATAGTGATGAAACATGTCATAGTTTGACTACAGAACAAAAAATAGTGTATAAAATGATCAAAAGTACAAATAATAAGGACGCTGGTATTGAACGGAGTGAGCTCAAATCTAAAGTACCAGCGAATTTGTTGCCAAAAGTTGATAATATTTTGGAGTTCCTTGCATCTGAGGGGCACATTTATACTACATGTACTGATGATCATTTCTTGGCTACCTAATCGTACGGATCATTTTTCATTATTTCTTTATCTATTTGTATTCATTGAGTGTTTCAAAGATACATTTTTCATTTTGGATCTACACAATTCAAAGACGGGCTAATTTACCATAATTGTATGAATAATTTTTTGAGTCTATCACATCTAGTTGTAATAAATATTGATTAAGAATTACATCAGATTATCCCTGTACTCTCTTCGCACGTCATTTAATAATTTGTAAATGTTGCAATTGATAATGTTCGATAGGTTTTCTATCATGTTGATAAAAGTAAATCGATGCGAATATAGCTTTGTAAAAATCTGAGTCACCAAAACAAACATATTATTACGGACTATCACAAGCTGGAGATTGTATTTTATTTCAAATTTTTTTGCAAGAACTGTATCACATCATAAGCTAACGTTTTATATAATTTGCTCTGTGTAGAGTTGGGTTGGGCCAAAACAATCGGCTTTCCCGCGTCGCCGGATTGCATTGTTTCTTCACTCAATGGAAATTTTTGCAAAATCGGTATACCTGAAAATAATAAAAATGACAAAAGTTATTGAATGGTAAGAGATTTTCTGAACTTTCCAGGCGTGAATTGTTCATGCGATTCGAGTTGGTGTAACTTTGACAAATCCGGATTCTAATTTGCAGGAATATACTATGGAATTATATTCTTTTTCATTACTTGATCTTCACACCGCACTCATTTCAAGATCTTTCTTGAATTTTGAGAAGGTCATAACAGCATTAGTAAGAAAATCAGATTGTACTGATAGTCTATGATAGTCGGCCCATTACAATGCATTAATTATGGCACTTCTTCATCTTGAAATATCAGCGCTATTAATCGAATGTGTAAGAATCGTCTATTGTTCTTTGACAGATCAATCCAATGAAATATATGAATTGGAGTAACGGATGAAGATCAGACCGACAGAATTGGTAGTGATGAATGAAGGTTGTACAGCTAATTTTGATAAGCAGCTCAATCATGCAAATTAGTTTCTGCACCTTTAAAATAGCATGCACATATCATTGATAGATGATTTTTTAGATTTTTGCTTTCGGAATCGAGAAACACTAAATAAACAAATTGTCAAGCAAACCAATGATATTCTCTTCTAGGACCAATCTAGGAGATTCATCTAGAATTCATTATCAGGTTTTTGAAATTCAGAGCTGGAAGGCTCATTCAATTGATTCTATGGGTTAGTGAGTAAAACTTTACCAAGTTCCTTAGATAATGCATCGCTGCCTTCACCAAATAATGGCACCTGCTCAAGGCATTTTGGACAGGTTACACTGGTCATATTCTCAACTAAACCTGCAATCGGTACATTGAGTTTCTGGAACATCTTTGCACCACGTCGGGCTACATCCAGGGCTGCTTTTTGTGGTGTTGTGACTATCACCACACCACCAATAGGAAGATTCTGAATTAATGAGAGAAGTGTGTCACCGGTTCCAGGTGGGGTATCCACTACAAGATAATCGAGTGGACCCCAAGCCACCTGACGAATAAGTTTATCCAGGGCGCTCATCACCATAAGTCCTCGCCATATAACTGGGGATTTTTCATCAACCAAGAAACCCATTGACATACTGAAACATTTTTAAAAACTTCCATCAGAAATAAAGATCAACATGTAACATCACTTGGTGATGAAAAACGAATTAAGTGTTACCATTTGATATCATAATTAATAAGCGGTTCCATCAGGTTGTTATCATTCAATAACGGTGATTGATGTAGATTCATCATTAATGGTATGGTTGGTCCGAAAATATCAGCGTCTAACAATCCAATTTGTTTTTCCGGCTCGACAATCTTCATCGCATTCGCTAAATTAACACTAGTTGTTGATTTACCAACTCCACCTTTGCCAGATGCTACCAATAGAATTTTTTCAACCCCATTTATTGGCTTTTGTTTGGGAAGTCCTTTTCCCATCACTTGATGACGCCTACTTTCTTCATCTTTATTGTTTGTTGGAGTCGGTTTCGACGATGACCAGAACTGTTTAAACCAATTTTAATGTCAAATCTCGATAATTCATTATTCTTTTAACAATCAAACTAATACCTTTCTGATTCCTGTTAAATTTCGATTTCGTAACTGTGAGATTAAACGACCCATTGTTATTCTCGAGTATTCAAATTTTGGCGCCAACTAGCAATTGATTGTCCGTTGCACTGGATAACCTCGAAATTACTTGAATGGCAAAAGGTATGAATAATACAACAAAGAATTATTCTCAATGTTGAGATCAAAATTGTCATGTATAATTATGTTTCTCACATATTATAAGATGCAATGGACAGATATTTCATAATTATTCTCGACTGACGACCAACGTATGAATTCACTGAATCTGTATTACCATCTAGGCTTATTCAGGCATCCAATTTGGAGCGTCGGGTGGAACGGTGCGGTGAAACTACTCTTTGATATCATCATTCTAGCCTCAAAATCGTTTCATCAAACTTGCCGGGATGTTATCAACATCGCTTTTGTCTCGTGCAATAAATATTTCTCAACAATCTCGCAGTTATGCAGCTAAGGTTAAACCTGGTGCAGTAACTTATGGACTAATAAATTATTATCCAAGGTAAGAAGGCTGCCGATAGTTATTGATTTCCCTCTGGTTAATTCAACTCCATTGATTTTCACATTATGCTCTACGTAGTTATTCACATTTGGTATCCTTCAGCATGTTCGAATAACAATTTGACAATGTTTTTTTTCATTGAGCTCACATTATTCTACGAGTTTGCAGTGCTGTCAGTATATACCCGGTTAGGATTGCCTGAGGTCACGAAGTCACTTGGATGGCGATCGTATCTGTTTTTACGTTTCCAATGTTGACACGTACTAGAAATCAATATTCTGATGGGATGAATTCATCAAAAAGTTATACGGGATACGAGAATCAATTTGTCAGTTTGTTCACACATTGAATAGCATGTTCATGTTATTGAATCCTAATGACAAATGCGGAACAAGGAATTGTGAAGTTGTTATGGGTCATTTTTTCTTCAATATATTGCTTAAACATGAATATCATTATCTTATTTTCACAGAAAATTGCTCCACATAGTATTCTTGTCATGGAGGAAACCAGTTTATCATAATGCATATAATAGAAAACAATTTCCACGATTAGCTTTTATGCACAAGTGAGTGCGGTTTTTATATAGGTATAGGACAATGACGAATCTTGGAGCAATTCATTAGAGTTTTTACGAAGGCGGAGTTCATTGTTATCAATTCGCCTGAACAGATTGATTGTAAACAATTCGGCAGCAGTCTACTGGGATGTAACGGAATACTATAAAATAGTAGTTGTTATTGTGATATATACAGCTACAGAAGATAAAATTATCGTGATATTTTGTTCGAACAATTTTATTCTGACGGTGGTCATTAGATATGGATGTTCAAAGGAGCTCGATAGCAATTCATTATTCGTGAGTGAGAAAATGGCATCTTAATAAAATCAAATTCAGGCTCGAAGCGTTTTTGTGAAACTGAATTCTTCCTCATATCAATGGCAGGTCAGTTGTTGGATTGATTGAAATTCCTGAATTCTCCACAACATTTAGGTGCCACCATTACTCGTGTCTAAACTTGAATACTGATTCTTCCTTGCAAGAAAAAAAACGCACCAAGTATTTGTGGTGAAAAGATTCTTCTTCGAAAATTCGAAGATCTCATTGTGACTTGAATGCATGACAATAGCTAATACGTAAATCCTCAAATGTGTTGTTGTCTGCGCCACTGGTTATATTTTTATATAATATGATTCGGTATTTTTATTCTAAAAAGTTGGAGTGGAAAAAGACTAGGGATATCCCTATCAAGTTTCAATGATGAAAATTTTGCTGAAAATTTTCATCCGTTCGTGTTTCGAGGCTTGGGCCGATTGGTATTTGTCGTTCTTGAAAACTCTCTTATGATCTTTATTGTTCTCATGACACAAAAATAGAATTTCTTATTTTGTCAGGGTCGATTGAAGATGACTTGACATGTAAGAATTCAATATCAGTTACATGGACATATCTATGGAATTGTTTCGCATGATCGTTGCTTCAAATTAACTCAAGATTCGAAGTGGTTCTGGTCATCTGTTCTATACGCCCTGACAGACATCCAGTGCTTTTTCCAATATATTAGTGTCGGAAAAGTCTGCCTCCTATTCATATTGTAATTTTTCGCTCATTCCTCATACTACTCCACATTACTTATTCGGAGTTATCGAGTTTCAAATGTGCGAGAGTAGTATGATTTATGATTTCATAAGTCATAGATAAAGAGCGAAGCTGGACTAACTTACATCATATCAATTAATATTTTGGCTTCTGAGTGTTATGAGTTCGGTATTTCCAAGTTGTCTCATCGAAAACTTCTTTGTTTAAGCTTATAGACGCATTCTCCTCCATTCCCGCACTTTGAGGAAAGTTCTATTCTGTGTGTGAAGGGCAATAACGTAAGAGACCTCCAGTAGTACGAAAACGAACTTATTCGTTGCATTATCCAATACGCTAATGCACTGCTACGAGATTACTCTGAAGTTTGTGTATCGAAATTCGAATAGAGCATGTCGTTATATATTATTGACGTAACATTTGTACCAAGTGTAGAGTTGATGGACGCATAACTCATCTGAATATCATCTAGGCTGACTTGAAATACATCTTATTCCTTATCTCAAAGGAAAACCAGTGTAATATCAAACTTTGTATAATTACTGAAAATTGATTTTTTTTTTCAGACACCCTGATCATGTAGATCCACCAATAACACCAACGAAACTATTGATGGTACAGCGTGTTAAACCGTACATGAATAATCCTCATTGGAATAAACGAGTTCTGAATAAATTCAAATTGAATGGACTAGTAAGTGACTTTTTCTAACCATCGTATTTATAAGATCAGTGCTTCTACTTGTATATTTATGTATTCTTTATTTGTACAGTTGAGTAACGTAACGGTAGTGAAGAATACTCCAGAAAATTGTGCCAAACTATGGAGGATCAAACATCTTATAAAGGTCACACCAGTCAATTTACCGGACCATTTACCTGAAGATGATTCTACAGCTACTGTACTGCATGAAAATGGTGATTTACTGCTGGCCCCGCGAATTGATCCAGAACGTGAGCGTCTGACGAAAGAATTTCTTAGTGATCCTAAACGGTTAGATCGCGTAACGCTTTCAGCGGAATTGAGAGTGCGATGGCTACTACCTTATGATACATAAATATTTCATCAGAGGCTACGATTTAATAAACCTATGATTGAATATTGTGAAATGAATTTGTTTTTTTTTTCTTTTTTTTTGCTGTAATGAGGATGTAGAAGGACAGGAAAATATGTTTATAAAATATAACGAAGATTGAACAAATAATATATTTTATTCGTGTTGGAATTGGGCCCATTGCAGTGTGGGCCGGGAAACTTTAAAATCTATCAACAGTATCGCTCAAATCAATCTTATCTTGTTGATCAAAGATTTATAATTATTTATTTTATGTTAATCATCACTTATCGTCAGTTCAGTCAAATAGCACGATTCAAGTGCGAAGACAAATTTCTATAATGGTCATGAGGAAACAACTCTCTTTTAGTGACTATTTGATTCCAATTTACAATATCATGGGAATATATCTTCGTCAAATTGTTGAATTACATACATTTGCTCAGTTAAATATTCATAGATTGTCTCGATGGCTTTTTTCAATTCTTTTGATTGTACGGAATTTTTGATGCTGACACATTTTCACAATTCTTTATTTTATTTTCATATAATAATGGTTCATAACATTTTTGCTTGTTTCACTATACTTTCAGAACAGTACAGCCATTATTGTATTTTTTCGAGTTGTACACGTTGAAACAATCAAGCCAGCGAAGAAAAACCTTGTACATGACGGATGTAATGGTTTTTATTTACGGGAAGTATTTTCTTAAAAATGAAGACATGCGCTGTAGGTGTTACATTATGATGTTATACATTGGATCCAACATATAGGGTCAAGCCACAGTTTTAGGAGATCGTTTATGTTTTTGTTATCAAGCGATTGGCATAAAAGAAAAGATCACATGACCATGACAAAAATTTATTCTCGTGCTTATATAGAATTATTTGACTGAACAGTTTAGATCTTGGAATCCTGGCCTAAAACTTAGATGGAAGATTGTGAATGCCGCGTTGGGTCAGTCGTGCGGACCTACTATACGTATATAATTTGAGAGGAGATTATTATCTTGAAGGAGGAACTCTGCAGCAAATCGATTCAACCAAAAACGATCTCTTGAAGAAGATCCAGTTTTCGCCGGCAACATTCAGTGCCGCGTAGTACAAATTTCGATAACTACAATACACATATAATTTATTGACTATAGGCCATATCTCTCACTCGAGGATGTCTCCGTCTTTTAATTTATTTTTCTTCCTGTTTAAATGTTATGTAGGCCGGTTTCTGTACCCCTTGGATATATCAGTGAAATTCACATAAATTACGAGGCGATTATTTGTTCACTTATAGAAAAATTTATCGCAATGTTTGCTTGATTTTCGATCGATTTTTAAATATTCTCTCGCTGCAAATTTAACTTTTCTGTTATAAGATTCAGATTGTAAAATTTTGCGTTTCATCTGGAAGTATTGATGAAATCAGAGAGTAACAAATGAACGAGAGACATATTTGATGACAAGTTGGGCGCATTTTCTCGAGATGAGTTGAAGAATTATAATTCAATATAACGATTGATGTTCTGAAAATTCAAACCAGTTGAAAGACTTATCCCTCCACATTATTTTTTTCAGTTTTGCCATTTGTCTTTTTTATTCAATTGATGGACGTATGGTTAGAGAGGGAATCATTATTCAAACTTTCAGTATTTTCATATTTATGAACAGATGCAAAATTTTTATTTTTTATGAAGAATTCGATCTCCTACGATTCCTCAACTTCCAAAATCTCCTGTCTCTGGACGTGTGATGAATAGAAATGGTGTTCTGTCCTTTAGTACTTTTTTCAGGCATATACATTTTCAATAATCTGGCGGCACGCTCATCGTGTGAACGATCTGATGACTTACCACTTAAAAATTTCAACAACTTGATACTACGCCTATGAATTCTCAGACGATTCAAAAATGTCATTTCTTGTGGTCTTATTGACATATGCTCATCCTGATCGTCTTCGCAAGCTTCATCTATTCGTTCAGATCTTCTTCTCAGCTGCTCGAAGTGTTGTCGCCTCTCATGTTCAAGATCTATTTTTTTCATCCGCCGTTTGTCAAACATCCGCAAACCGCTTTCAGCCCCGTCACTTGAACTCGCAGCTGATGAAGTCTTGAGGGCGGGCTTAAGTATCTTTGGAGCACCATCTGAGCGTGATGATGGTGGTGGTAGAGGTGTTTCAACCAGGGTGACCCTTTTCTCTGGCTTCTTTTGTGGCGATGCAATTTTCAAAGAGTCACGATCAACATCTGAAAGTTTTTTATGAAGATCCAAGATTTTCTTGCGAAACTCCTCATCTTCGCGGCCGAGCTTCGCAAATATCCGGTCCCTCTTGTCGCTTTCATCATCGACATTGTCCGAGGTCGCGGACTGCAACCTCTGTCACCACCATCCAACCTGAAGTTTGCCACTGCCAGGTGAGTCTTCCTCTTCCAGAAGTGGCTCCAATCGTCTCCGACTAAGCAAACAACGTAGTGATGAAAGATGGCTGGTGGTGAGTAATTGTTCCATGTTGATTTCAGGTAATCCACAATCCTCAGAATCACCACTCTCGTCTTGATCATCATCATCATCAGCATTAAAACTCAATCCGTAGTTGTCTTCGCCATTCACATTTCCATTGGTGGATGGCTAGGGAAGTCACAGGCACAGCTTGGGCTAATGATTCTTCGATAAAAAAAACAAGAACAACGCAAGCATATTGCATCATGCAGAGCCGTGCGAAGCTTAATGTGCTAATTTTTCTTCCATTACCTAATATGGTATAAAATTGATAATTATTATCAATATTGCACTTATTCTTATATTTAAGCTTCTCCAATCGTTCGTAACAGTTTGATTTCATCATCTGATAACATTAATAGACGCTCAGTTGCCGACAGATATTTATTTTTTCAGGAAACGTTTAGACGTTATTGAATATCGCCATTAGGTCCAAATCATCGATTCAATTTTTCGTGATAATTAGCATTTTTATAAATATTTCATGTTTTTATCTAATGGATAATTAGAGTCAGTTCTATGTTATTGATTACTGTCTTCTACCTACTTTACTTTATATAATATAGGACGAGGTTTATATACTATTCGTTCACTGCAAGAATAATATAATTGCATGGGAGAAATTGTTGGCGATTTACGATAAGAGAAAAATGTTTGTGCCTATTGCGAAATATAGATAAAATAAATTGGAACGTGCCCAAGCGTTGAATGTAGTAGATAATGGCAAATGATCGTCCATGTATGCGCACACTGTACCATCAACCGCTTAACTGGCTGAATATGCAGTGCAGGAACAATGCATCAACATGATGAATGGGTTCAGGCACTTTATTGTATAGAATACGACCTAATCATGACATTGAATGGCATCTGAACGTAATCTGTACCATATTCAACGATTCTTCACGGACTTATTGTATCGGTGATGTGATTTCGAGAACCCAATGATTTCAACAAGAAAACCTAGTTGGTTGATAACAATTTCACATGCAGATATCTAACTTTTTTATTCCCTCTAATGCTATCTAATGTTAGTTTAGTGGCCTGGATAACATTCTCTTCACGAACATGATTCGTAAGCTGAATGGTCCATTATAAGTCGTATTGAGGTTTATTTTTATTGACCTACCAATAAATCAGACTTTAACGAGCGATCGAAGGTACTCATCTTATACAATAATAAGTGTGTCGTAATATTTTTTGCAACGATTAGTTAGTTCGCCAAATTGGAATAGTGTGAAAGTACGAAGTATCCCCCTGACGATTCATAGATATGTTATTTTTCTGGCTATCAATATCTTTGGAATATTATAAAGTTGATTGAGATCAATAATGCCGATTATATGATGGATGACGTTCTATTCCAAAAAATGAAAATAGTTAATCGATTGGAACATCACAGAATTGTTATATTTAAATTAGAAAAATAAATTTGCATTACTGACATTGGATCCCCACTAGAAGTTGATTTAAATTTCAATTTGGAACCAGAGAAAAATTCGCTTCATGAATTGTTTCGGAGCGGAACTTCTTCAGGCGCATTCTTTCATTCAAAATGGAGAACAAGTTGGATTATCTCTCGCTCATTCTAATAGTGTGCAAATACTGTACATATATTCTGAACCACTGGCCAGAGATAAGGAATGATATTCATTTGATGTGTGAGTAAATTCATTCAACTAACCGTTATGCATAAAAAATATAGACAAGTGAAGTTCGATTTGTTATCATCTATATTGATAGGTTATTTGACTACCTTCGGAACTTCAATATTCTCATGGGATTGCAGTAATTTAGCGAAACTTGTGTTAATATATACTCTTTCGACCATAATTTTTCCATCATTCTGGTCTCTTTATAATATTCCAAAGATGATGTCCATTGAAAAACAAAATCATGAATTTCTGTTTGATCGTTTATGTTTTTTTTTTTCTGCGAAACTATAATCAATGACTCGAATGTAAGAAGGTACAGTTCGTCTAAGTTTATCGTGTGCTATTATTATCTGTATCTATAGGCAGTGACCTCTAACTAATGCCAAATAAAGTCTGTACCTTCAGACAGGCAATCTAATGAAATACAGAATACCACGTTCAAACTTACAGGACTTGCCGTAAAACTTTCATCGTCAGGTCCACCAGAAGTTGGTGTACCCCAAATATCATCACCGGACGTGCCACCAGACGTTGTTCCCTCCTCATCATTTGGATCTAACGAGAATTCTGTTCTTTCGGGTGGTACTGGCGGTTGAAGGAGGTAACCACCGACTCCTTCACTCAACTGTTCAAGCAGAACCATTTTACTGACGACGAAGTTGCTGGCACGTGCCGTCCATGATCTCAAACCTGAAGGTGGTGATTCCTGATCGCGGTTTTCATCTTCAGCTTGCTCGTCCAAATCGTCATCTTGATCCAAACTGCTCATCGTTCCAAATCTCCGGAGTGCTCTGAACTCATATGAATTGAATTCAACATAATGTGGTGAAGAAGAATCATTGATGGCTATTCTACTATACCCAATCAGTACTACATAACAATCGCTTTGAGATAATCATCTCACAAAAATACCATTCTCAACGATGAACATGTTTCTGGTGGACCTCAACAAGTATAAAGTTTCACAATTTTTGTTGTGTGTTTTTTTCACTTTGAAGTTGAAAGCGGAACTTTCGGAAATTTTTACTTTTTTCTTGGTAAGAACAAATAGAAAATATAGGAATTGAAGAATCGGCTGCCTTACGAAAAGTTGATATAATTGTGAAGACTGCTAATGCAAAATATAAACCATATCAGTCGAGTGGATTCAAAGACATTCTTGATACTTACTTTAAAAGTATCGTATCAAGAGAGACGCGTCTTAGGTTCTGATTAAGTATTATCATTTAAGCTGCCTGTGGAAACATTCGAGAGTAGAATAGTTGGGGCACTTTCTTAGTTGAATTTTAGGAGAGTATTATCAACGAATTGTTCTATCAAAATATACATTTAATACTTTCTTAAAGATGATTTAAAATTGTAATTCAATGATTTTTGTCACAAGAGTGCTCTTTCAATTTCCGCTAGAGTACTGGCCCCTCCAGTTCGCCATCAAAACCGCCACTGTAGACAATACTATTCTTACCCTCATATCACAATCCTTCTGTTGATTCATCTACGCAATATTGACTTTCAAAGATCTTGCCTCATTAATCACATGTCAAATGATATGACTAATGAGGTGAAAAATGTGGATTCAATGAAGGATCGTTGAAGAATTCCGAGAAAAAGAGAATGAGAAAAATCACCGATAATAGTTGTATTTTTGGTGTCCGAAGAACCGCAGGTTCACAATTGAGGATTACCCAGGGTTTCCATATAATACTGATTGGATGAACTATTAAATCATGAAGTGGAGTAGAGAAGTTGATAACACCTGTAAGGAGGTTCTCCATCACATTCCAAGTCATCTTCGCTGCCATCCTCTGTATTTCCATCAGCTGGTGTGCAATTTGCACTATTTTTACTTGGGCTGTTGTGCGTTCCATTCTTCAACCGATGACTCATGCACAAGTCGGGTGTGGGCGGAAGAATCGAGATTTTTGGTGGAAGAGGTGAGAATGGATCACGAGAAAGTGGTGGCGTTGGACAACCGGATCTGGATAATTGATCATTGATATGATTATTCAGTTATTGAATTGCAGTTGATTGGATCGAGTGAGTGTCTGATTAGCATCATTGATGAAGCAATATGGAATGATTCCATTCACGCATTTGACCAATTTTCTTAGAATTCTTATAATTTTTTATTCTATCTTTAACATGAAAGACTCCACCTGTGGCACCTTCGGCAGATGTTGATTGATCCACTTGGTGTTTCCTTGAAGAAGGTACCATTCTTCCTTGGATTGATGCTATTCGATTTGACTGTAGACAGACTGGCACTGGATGTAGTACTATGTTGTTCAGGATCTGAATTCGGCGCAGCATTTTCCTCGATGCTTTGTTCATGAATTTGAACATTTGTTGAAGACTCACGTGGTGCACGTGCTGCCAATTCTTCAGCAGTCCATTCCTCGGTGAAAGTTAATTCGTGATCGGGTGGTGGAATTTGATGAGAGTTGCGTACCCACTGGGCTAAATGATTGTTCTCTTGACTTGTGTTATTGTTAACTTTCAACATGGTCTCCAAATTTTCGCCTCGTAATTGTTCGCCAACCGGTTCGTGAGTATTTCTTGGAATACCAATCTGGAAAATTTCAATTTATTTAATTAAATATTGCAATCTTCTCAGCAATAAATGTGTGTTTTCATAATTTCTTGATGCTCATATTGTCCATGTACTCGGGATAAATAGAGAAAATTATTGATGTAGAACACTTTCTTCCATTACAAAACTCTAAGTGATTGTTTGAAATAAACAACTTGGATTGACAGTTCCCACTGAAACATCGTTTACGTGATTCATAGCTATTCCTTTTACACATTATTCTGATAATGGATGTTTCATTTTTCTCAAGAGTATGGGAAAGTATTTCACAATTGAAAATAAAATCTTGTGGCATTTGTTCATGATTGTCCATAATTACCGATGTATCAATGAATTTTATTCCAACGAATTCAAGTGCTCAAGATCATTGGCAATAATAAAATTTGGAAAAATCAACCGATGTTTATCTAAACTTACTTCGATTGATGATTAACTTTCTAAGAATATTCTGAGTTTGGAAAAATCCATATTTCCATCATGATGAAGTGATAAGATGACTGTTATAAGTAATTTGATTGTTCAAATCAACTCAAATAACGAATGAAACTGTTTTTCAATTTTGTTTGTTTTTGTACGGTCTATCTTATTCCATCTGTTGTTTATTCTCACCCTTCGATCAAGTCTCAGTAAAATCGTTAAAATCATCTTATGTATTCCATTTTTTGGTTGAAAATCATGAATAGATCTGAATTTTCTTAAATTAGGTATCGCGAATCTGCGGTTAGTCATAAACGCTCCAGGGAGGTGACAATCTATTTGCTGGGCTACTTTCTACATAGGATTTATCATGCTCCATCGTGCTCTGATCTTCAGATACTCACAAGATAATATGATAAAAAATGATAGAAGCATCTTTGAAACATTCTCCGATTTCTCTAACTAACTTTATCGAGGATTTTATTCCGTTGATATCTGTGGAATCATTTTCGTCGTTATTTCACGTCACTTGAGACATTCGGCATGAAGTTCATGCAAAATATTTTTTTTTCTCCACTAGACCGGAGAGAAGGCGAACAAATAACTTTGCAATGGGAGCTCCTCTTAACTTAAATACACTTTTGCAAAATATCGTTTTCATTCAATTAAAAGATAGTCCATCCATCAAAGTCATAATAACCATAATTAATTACCTGAGGACTGGTGGTAGAATCGCAAGTAGTTATAAAGTTGCTACCAATAAAAGGACTCGCATCAGGGCTGTGCAAACTCGGCGTATCCCCGCATCCTGTATTCACATAGATGCTAAAATGGGAAGATTTAAATGGGAAGTAGAAATTTGTGAGTTGATGCAGGCGAGGACGACGTTGGGGGTGAGAGAAAAATCAAAAAGAAAAAAATTGCAAACACCAGAAGCAAATAATATCAACGCCACATTACTGTAATGTACTCACATCTGACGTTGAAGTAAATTGTGCCATACAGCTTTGAGCTCGGGATTTGGTGCCCGTAGAACTAGAACACGTCGTCGTGGACGACTGTGTGGACTGCAACCACCGCTATACACAACATCCACATGTTCATTTTGATAACTACCATTAGGTGTGATTGCCACTTGAAGACGAAATTCGGTTGGACGTTTGCGCACCGTGAAACAAGCCTCCGCAATATTTGAAAGACGAAGTGGATCCTCAGTGACAAATAATACACGATCGCGTGATACTCGAGCGAATACCAATAGGTCAGTTAGAAGTAGAGCCCATGAAGGCTGAAGTCGGCGACCTTCAACCTTTGCCAATGCGCCACCGAACAGCCTGTTGAGATCAGAAACAAAATTCTTAATGACTATGAACGGCAATAACAAAAATAAATTGCATAATATATTCTAATATGCATATTAGTCTATCTATGAGATGATATTTCTATTGAATTAACTGCGAAATAATCTAGTTCTGTGTTTTTTCATTGAATTACTACAAAGATTCATTATTTACGTTTAAAATTAATTTCTAAGGGTGTAATTGACTATGTTTAAGGTGTTCCTAAAACATCAACGATTGTGAATTAAAATGAAGTTGAGAATATTGTGATGACCATGTGCCGTCTTGGTGATGATAATGATAAAGATGAACAAACCATTGTCTGCCAGGCATTGTTAGGGTGAATGGTCTACATCTTGCAAAGACCAATCGTGACTCGACTTCTTGAAGACTCAATAAAGGCCGGCCAGTTTCACGTGGTGGTTCCATGACACCAGCATTAGCAGTTGCTTCTCTGTAACCTTGTGCAAGGTCACGGGTTTTCTGGCAATTTCTTGGTGATGCTAGACCCAATAGTCTCGTCATCTCTCTGAATAAATTACATCCGGAGTCATCAATGATACCAGGTCATTATTGCACACTGGGAGAAGAGTTTATTGAGTCAAGATTCCTAAATCATTTGGGTGGTTGGAGAATACTCGCGGTATTCAACTTAGAAGAGGGATGTTCATTCTTTGTATGCAGATTTCAGTGGAGCCTTCGATATGATGAATCATAAAGTCATACTTGCTAAATTGGAGTAACACGAAATGTCGTGGTGTATACTCGACTGGTTTGAATCATATCTAAAAGACAGATGTAGGTGATGATCAATGAATTTTATTTCACGGAGTTCAAGGTTGCACCCGGAGTACCGTAAGGGCCATATCTGGGTCCCATTTCTTTCTGCATATTCATTAATGATATTGGGAATAAACCTTCATCGGAGCTGCTACTCTAAAAATACTGGTTATTAAATATGGGTGTATCATATGGGATTCGATCCACAAATACCAGATTGACAAACTTGAGGCAGTGCAGGCAAAATTTATTAAGCACTTTGGATATTGTCTTGAAAGCAAAGAGACCTTCATGGACCTATTCCAGGCTTATGAGTACTCAATATGTAAGTAGCTTGCGGGTAGAAGAAAATGTCAGACGTTTTACTTTGAAGTAAGTGTAATAAATGGACACCGGGACGTGCCGAAGATTACAAGTGAGCTGAATTTCGTGATGCCGATACTGATTTAAGACTTACAATTACTCAATTTTTTTTCCGTTTGTTTATCACTATAATTTTACATTTTTTAATTTTTCGATTTCTTTTAGTTCGATTTTATCAAAGGTTTCATCTAACCTGGTAGATAAACCGACTAAAATTCTATCTATATACTATTAATTTTCTATCTGGCTGCATAATCTCAATGATAAAACTGGTGAATATATGAGGATCGTGCAAAGTAAATTGTGGTTCCGGGGTGGGGATGTACCGAGCGTCTTTATGTAGAATCCAACCCTACCAGTCATTATGTCCAATTTATGCGATGTTTTACAATCAATAATTCCTAAACATGGAAAATTATGACTTGGAAATATCCTCTGTGTGGGATTAAGACTTGTGAAAATTTAACAAATGAAAAAATATTTATCAAGGATTTTTAGACACTTTGACAAAAGTTACCCTTCATAATCTTCTTGTTTCATATACGGACGAATGAAATTCCTTTGAATATGAAGGGAATCTCATTCATCCAGAGAATAACTTAAATAGTTGAATAAAAAATACGGCTGAAATGAACATTTTATAATGAAAGCCAATAAGAATTTAAGGGCGTGAGATTGACAACATTTGTACAGGAGAATTTTATTGTAAAATAAAAGATAACACTGTGATCTCCATCATTTTTTTTCCCATTTTATATATTAAATTAGAACGTCCGCGCTTCATTTTTTTTTTCCGTGTTGCGGATTAGACGTATCCGATTCGGTATATGAAAATTATGAAATGCATCACAAAATTTATGGTACACGTTGTGAAGTTTCATATACGTTGGTGTTATTATGCGTCCCTAGTAAAGTAATTTCGCAGAGGTTTATAAAAAAACTGAAGCGTTAAAAATTCATAATACGCTGTGTAACTTTCTCCTCCTATCTATTTAATATTGCTATTTCACCCTCTTTCGCTTCAATCTACAACTCGAATATCCTTTTCACTTGTACATCCAGACTTCATTAACTGAATTCATAACGTAGTTTGATATTCAGAATCAGTGAAATGTAATCATAAGATGACGATTGTGTTTGTTTACTTTTCATTGAATTAGAATTGAGATTCATTTTACCTAATTTACACGTCTCAGCACATTTTAAAGCCATCTGGAATCGGTGAATGTGGTTTGGACAACTCTAATATTGGAAAGAAATAGAAAATTGTTATGTTCGGAAACTGTGCAAAAAAAGTTAACCTGACCTAAGTGAATTTACTCGTTATCAAAATTTTCATTTGTCACATTTAATTATTTCCTGATATCTTCATCCAACTATTGTATCAAAAACTGACAAAAAAAATTATAAATTTATGTAAACTATCATCATTGAAACGAATTTTGTCTTATCACACTAAATTGTAAAATTTTGATGTATCGTTGGAGTTTTCACCTGACAATAGTACTATTCAATATTAAAACAACGTCTACTATTTATTCACAGTTATTCATATTATGAGTATAAATTAAGCAATATAAACAAATAAGGAACCAGAAATATTCAATTGATAAAGCTCAACAATTTTCTACTTAATAATTGGATAATGATTGAACCTGCCTCCTCAATGTATTCATCATCATTGCAATTCTACGACTATAAATATTTTATATTCGGATACAGTTTAAACATGCACTTGTTGACTACGATTAAATATTCACTCGATAGTATTGCAATGAAGGGCTCTACCTCTCACTCGAAATAAATCGATAAAGATATAAAAACAAGGAGACAGGAAAATGTGTAAAGGGAAATGTGTTTAACAAGTATTTACCATTGATTTTTTATGCTTTCTTTTTCAACTTTGAATGAAAAACAAGCGACATCGATTCTAAGGACATTCTCTGGAGAATAATCGGCTGTGAATAGTTTTTGCCATTTGAATTTTATTCGTCGTCTGAGTGAAATACGAATGAGTGGTATAAATGATTATAAGAAGTTAAATGCATCGTCTTCCCAGTTGATTCATTCATCCCAAATATTATCTTTGTTAATAATCAATAAACTCTTCTGTCAGTGTGCAATTGTTATAGAATTACCTGTAGTGCTCCAATGGTAGAAGCAATAGGCCAGTGATATCAGGCCGACGTTTATGAGGCACGGCAGGCTCGCAAACAAATTTAGCAAATGCTGTATTTCTTCTCAATGCTACCAACAAACAGCATGATCTTTGGAGACCACTTAAATATCGACGATAAGCTGCAATTATTCTTGGCACACGTATTAAATAACTCTCAACGCCACCACCTTCATCTCTTATTTCATCAGACAATTTTAGCAATTCTTCCAAGTTTTGAAATAATATTGCATGATCTGTTGTTGATAAAATGTCACGTCGTTCAGCCAATGCAACGTAAAAACGTGTGATTCCATCTTTCAATGCACTCCAATAGCGCGTTTCTCTGATATTGAGTTCATCTTCTGGTGGCGCATCTGGCGCAATGTTTGGATATATCTGAAGAGATTTCTCTATGTGGTTAGGATGATTCACGGAAATATTATCTTTCAGAGACGTTAAGATATTTTTTTTTCTTTTCGAAATAATGAGGAAGTGAAATTTCAATTCAATGTCTCATTTGGGTTGGAATTTTTTTTTTTTCTGCTTGAATAGCAATGACTATTGAACTAGTTTCTCCTAGAGAGCTACTTGTCAATACGAGAAAGAAAAACTACACTGCGGATCTATTTTATGTGGGTAACTATTTGCTAGGATGGTTATAATACGTCTGTATATTTTTATAGAGCTATTTTTTTTATTTACATGCAGTTTGTATGAAGTGGTGTATTTGGCCAGTTTCCAGAGACGATATATTTCCTTGTGATATGAAATTCAAATGACGAGTTTCTGTTATTTCAATCGATACATGAGAAAAAGTTGTTCAGTATTTTTATCAGAGTGGCAGGGACCGTTTCGACTGAATTTTTTTCATGTTATTACAGACAAAAACTTTTTTTTTCTTCTGATGATTTGAAACTGTTCGAAAATGATGGAAAACGTGTAAAAAATGCAGGAGTTTTATTCTTTTTTTCAGAATAGAATTTCTTATTGAAGTCTTTAGGTTGAGTGAAAACTAACAATAAGTTAGCATGAAATTGAATATCTAAAGTTTTGTACGGAATGTCTTTGTTCCAGTTACCTTCTGTTAATTTGACTTCGACATATCGGACGACGGAAATTTGAATAATGTGATTAAAGCGATTAAGAATGAAAGAAGCCGATGTGAGAAAAATTTCGAGTAAAAAAAAATCATGAGTAAAAAGAGTTGAATTCATGACAACATAACGGAATTTCAGACATTCAACCTTTGATTTTCCAAATCGAATAAAAAAAAATATATCGGCACAATTTTCCATTTCTTTCGTAACAGATCGTAACGAGAAGGGAAACTGTCAACTTTGAATGTCATTGAATCACACGAAAATGTATTATCAAATTTAAATTGATTACAAATTTTTTTGTCTACAAATAAAGTTGTGAGATGATAAAAAGACATTCGTCAATGAATTTTCATTTCACTGAATGTCCTGGCGACTGGCCCAATGGATGAGGAAATTGAATTGGATGTGATGATTCGATTATGAACAATGAATAATAAACAACAAATTTGTTTTTTTTTGCTTCGGAACAAAACTTGTTGGCAACAAAAAATAAACAGAAAATAAGAATAATAATAATAATAATAATAATTATAATGATGGCAATAATAATAATGAACAAAGTACAATACGTAATCTCACTCTCGTTGCTGTTTTATGTTTTAGAATTAAACGTTTATATAATGCTTTTTTTTCTAATAAGAATTATCGATGACAAACAAACGTAATGAATCTACGAATGTGCGTGAGTTGTTACAATTTTTCCATTCAAAAACCGTGTCATTGTCAATGGTAATGATGATAAAAAAAAATAATAATTCCGATTATTATTGATAAAAAATAATAAGCTCTGTCGAATATTCTTTCAAGATATCCGAGATTTCGAATCAAACGTAAAAAGAAAATAAATAAATAAATAAATAAATGAAACGCAAGATTATGAAGAATATGTTGAAGCTTCACAATTCTCCCTCTTTTCTCATCATCAATTGATAAGAAATTAATATGAAGATAATCATGAATAAATTAAAAGAAGAATAATGAAGAGAAAAAAAAAGAATGGCTAAAACTTGACAATAATAGTAATAATAACTTAAAGAATTCTATAACACAGCGTACAACCTTTCACTCTCGACGCGTTCATCATTTGCTAAAATGTTTATATTGTACATTCTCATTATTTCGATTTTATGTACATTTTCTTTTTTTTAATTTGAATTGAGAAAAAAAATAGAAAAAAAAAAAAACGTTCACCAACAATAACCGCCACAAACATACGTCGAGAAATAATAAATTGTTTAAAATAGTAACTAATAATGATAATGATAAAGAAAAATATATTTAATTCAAAAAAAGCGCATTTCGATTAAAAACATATATCCTATCTATGAGTTTAATTATAGTCAACTTAAAACCGAAGTAACACAGCGTTTCGTAGGAGCGATATTCAATGTATCGCGTCTTACAGGGTTCAAGATTCACTGTGACAGTCTAAGAGAAATATGTCTGTGACACACATTCATAATGGGAAAAGATTTTATTTCCTTTATTAATAATTGAAACTTCTGCAGAGATTTCCACATTAATACTGTATAACTTTGTACTTATTAGGAAAATTTTAACGTAAAATTGTTGAATTGTTGAAAGATATTAATGAAGGAATTTGCTTTTCATACTAAACTGTCACAGTGATGAACTTCCCTGATGACAAAGGAAAATAAACAAAAATATATGAAATATGTTCCAGGTATGGTGATGTATGACGGTGTGGAATGAGAAGTGTTTTGGTAGTTTTTGACTTTAGACCAAAACGCCCGTACCGACCTCAGCGGTGAAGGCAATTGCCTGTTGGCCATTTTGATGATCAAGTGCAGGTTGAAGTGTCACATTCACTAGACTTGGTCGTTGCGTGTTGTTCATGAGACCGCCATCACCACCACTGAGGCTTCCGCTGCCTGACTTGCGGTAAACTTCAAGAATTAGTTGATTGGTTGCTGCTTGGATGAGACTGAGAATGTCCTCACGGGCTCGCGTGACCACGTTTGTCGTGTCAACAAAGACAACGTGATCACCAGGTCTCAGACCAGCACGATCCGCTGGGCTTCCAGAGTCTACACGTTCTACTCTTGGCGGCCGACCCCATGACAGTGAGAAGCCCCATGCAACCTGCAAAATTAAAAAAAAACCAATACTTTAATTGGTATTCGGAGATTTGATAGTTTTTCGACTGAAAAAAGAATTTGTATCTCAACGTTTTCGATTTAATTTTTCAATGAATTTAAATTTGTCAGATCAGTGAACCGAATTTAGATGGAAGAGTTTGAAAAACAAGAAATTTAAAAGATTAAAATTCCGTATGAACATGATGTGCTAATTTATTCCTGGTCAACCCTATTCGATTTGTAGCAAAACGATTGTTGAATTTTCAATGAAGAGTTAACATAACAAAACTTCTAGATAATTCCATTTCCTGAGTTTCGTTTATTCGCATTGACAGTTATCCCTCACCTGATTAACACTGTTATGTCTGATTAACTGCCGAGTGATTGTGCATGGCGTTCTGCCCCCTTTCGCCGCGAAACCCGGATGGAGCGGTTGACCAGTTAACGGATCCACCTGCTCCAATTCTAAATGCCTCAGATACGTGAGATCATCTGCATTGGAATTGTTGTTGTCTACTTGATCGCCGTCCTTTGACAGTGGTGGTGATACTGCGCACTCCTGCGGTAATCCTGGATATGGGGTGCTTGTATTTCGACTCGTCGCCACTTCCAGAGGGTGCCATGTCGCTTCCTGAATACAAAACCATACAAATGATATACATCAATAACTCATTCAGAGCAATCCGTACAACTATAACTAATAATCGAAGTTAATGATGTAAAAATGTTTTACCACTTTTATTAGCAACTTATAAAGCACGGAAGTGGTATTCAAGTATGATCATTCCATCACTTAGCAAACGGTAAATATTTTAAGAAGAACACCAGCAACAATAAACGCTGCACAGTAAATTGCAACGACAATCATTTCTGTTATATTTTATTCTTTTCTTTTCAGACAAAATTCAGGAGCTTGATGGTCAGCTGCCACTATTTTACTGTGACGTCTCACTTCATAAGATTCACCAAACTGTCACAAAACTTTATTTCAAAATCTGGCGATACAACTGCAAATCGAATTTGTTATGAGCTCGAATCCAGGAGATATTGTGTCTGTTGCAAAGGTAGCCACGGCGCAATTTGCAGGAAGGTGAGCACGGGATAAAACATAGCGGCGAGCTGATTGGATAATAGACTTAGCCCTGACCTCTAGTGCGAGCTGGGGGGAGAAACGCGCAAGTGAGAACGCGCGAAGTACACAGGAGGGGTAGCGAACAACACTGTCGGTTCACTTGTGCAATGTTAAATATTTTCATGCGCCAACTCCCACTGTGTTATCATACTATTACCCCTATTGCAACTTCTCATGTAGCAGTGACCTTTACGTACACACGATAATATTTATTATTATTATTATTATCTATATATTTATTTATTCACACGCAAAACTGAATGTTGGAGCGGCAGAAAAACATTAATTAAAATTAGTAAATATATTCATTTGTGGATAAAGTTTTTTAGATGAATGTTCAATTATAGAAAAGTCGGATTGGAATTAACATTTATTTGATAAGAAAGAAAATTCCATTGAGTGCATTGTAATCATGAATCTGTGATAAGAACATATCGCTATGTGGTATTGTAAGTGCATTTCTTGTTATACATTTGTTGGAACACGATGAGTCATAGGGATATTTTTCGGGGGATAGATAATAATAGAAAGAAGGTCGAACTTGTAATATTATCGGATTTTCGAGCCGCCGCTGAATTGGAGAAAATATTTCAGTATCAAAGAATAATTAGAAAAACAATGACTTTCATGTGATAGAATGAAATCTTAATTTTTCTCTACATCAATTTTGCGATTTTTATGTATAATGTTTGTTTAATTTTTTTTTTTCTGTGTTTGACTACGACAAAATTTCTTTACTGACTGCAATCAAATTCAAATTGGAAGCACGAATTAAAGTGAGAGAACACAAATCAAAATTAAATCACAGAAAGAATGAGAAATGACTGGAGATTTGAATGGTTTCTATCGATTCGAGAATGACACGTTCTTACGTTTGTAATGGGCCTTTATTTCCGGATTATGAAACAAGATAATGCAAATCATTGATCCAATAAACGAAAATACGTTCTCCTGATTTGAAATTGGACGTATCATTTTAGTATTAAATAATATTCTATAAATATTAGAAATTAGTATTTATGATTACCTTGTCTTGGGCCAGGGGTAAAGGTAGAGTCATGCAGCCCAGCAACTCACTGCGTCTGTAACAATCCAAAAAAATATATAAAGACGTTAATTCATTGAATGAAAAAACTGGTAACAAATTTAGAGTGTGAATTCGACGTTCATTTATTAAATTTTGTGTGTTGATCAAACAGTTTATACAATATTCATTCTTTTGTTATTAAATTGGAATTCTCTGGTTATTGTTCGGAATTATCGAACATTCATTACCGTTTGAATTGAATATATTATTGGATATATTTCAGTTGATTCAACTGATGAACTGAACATTATTGTCAGCATTACTTAGAATATCTGATGTATTTACTGATATTGGAAAAAAAGAGGATAGACAAACGTTTGTCTGAGGGTAGAACATTCTTGATATATTGATAAAATATTATAGTAGCAATTTTCTATTTATGTTCAACAATGTTTCTGCAATTGTCTCATATTCATCTTTTCTACTCATTAGGAATTGATAGTCGCATCAAATATTCTGTGCATATTCATGATTGTTCAGAAAGCATCGTTTAAATAAATTTCTCGAGAATTTATATCAGCTACTGAAGAGACAATTTATTCCTATTTCGATATAATCACCACGGAAAATTAATAGAAATTATACATTAATCAATAAACAGAAGAATTGAAATGAGGAAACGCATTCTGAATTTTTCTTGACTCTAAAAACGATAAAATGACACAATTAATATTTGGTTTAACTGTCGGGTGTTTTATAACATGAAAATACCATTAGGGAAATTAAAAAAAAAAGAAAATCACTGTGAATGGTAAATGAATACCGATATGAAATCTTATTAACAACTCTATAATATTCTAGTTGACTTCTCGATTCTATTCAATTTTCGACAGTATTTTTCCTCTGTGTGAGGTCGACGAGTTCGTGTTGGTGCATCTGCACTCAAAATTACTAATTCAAGATTCATCCAACGTAATTTCTCTCTCCTCTAAAAAAACATTATCAACCCGCAAGATTTTAATAAATCAACATTTCGAAATTATGTCACAAATTCAGTACCAAAAAAAATATATAACAATATAAAATTATTGATTTTTCTCATGATTCTCATCAGCAGAATTTTATTAAGATTAAAAAAAAAACCAAATAATGTATTAATTTGTCTGTCTGATAATATGGTGAAGGAAAACCGAATGAATTGTTATTGATAACTCTGTGAAGATTAAATTTTCTCTTATTCTTTCGCACGTGGCCCGAGGGCTGTGCGCATGTCCAAATATCAGGGCACAATCGATTCCCCGCTCCCGCGTTTAACCGGGAATTTGCATTCTGTGTCTCGTATATCATGCTCTGGATGATATTCTCTGTTCAACGATGAATGCAACATAGTGAAGAGGCAAAAAACAAAATGACGACAAACAATAATAAACAAATGTAGAGAAAAGAGAAAAGAAAAAGATCAAAGAATGTAAATATGATAATCGATAATGTACGAGAGTAAAATTGGAATGAACGATTTTTGTCAGTTGAATGACGATGCAGAATGTAAAAAGAGGAGGAAAAAAAAATGATAAAATGTCTTTTGTGTGGACTGAATGGCTCTCGTTCGCGGATCGGTGATTGTTGTGTATGTACGTAATATCCTACACGTATATATACTTTTATATGTGTATATATTTTATACATATGTATACTATTGTGAAGATAAATTATCTCGCGTGAAATCCGGATATCACAGTGGCGACTCGATTTGGCGACAGGCTTATTGGATCGATGCGAACAAGTTCTCATTCAACTTTTTTTTTTATGAGGTAGCAGCTCTATCATCATATTCAATATGGCAAATGGATTTCAATTTTTAATATAATGCTTTTATTGAACTTATATATACCATGTGAAAGAGATGGGATATTTGAAATTGGTTCTAGCCAAATTAATGCAAGGTAAATCGGATTTTGTATGATATCCTGAAAGTTGTTACATCGAGTTGCAATAACATTTCGAGAATTCATATTTATATTATCATTATTTTAGTGATGAATTATTTATGATTGAAATTTTCAACAACATTTTTGGATCGGTTGAATAATTCGGTATTTGAAAATGGGGAAGTTTTATTATGGTCCGTAGACTTAGTGCAAATAATCTAGAATGTTCGTGGATTTTTATAGTATTAATAAACAATTATGGACGTACATTTGTAATTTGCACACTCGCTCATATCGAACTAATGTGAGAATAATTGGTTATATATCGTATATTTGTAGATTCATTGAGAATATTATAAAAGCATTTCAACATCACGATACAATTTTTTTTCCAACCATTGCATCGACAATTAACGTTATCAACTTCAAAATGAATGTTTTTATATTATTATTGATCTGTTTGTATTTGAAATCTAAAAAAGAACATGATTTTTTCAGAAGTTTTTGTAACATTTGAGGACGAATTTTTATTTCAATTCATTTCAAGCCCTCTCATACATTTTTGAAATAAGATCATGAGACAGTGCAAGACCGTGAATGGATTTTAATTTTACGAAGAGTATGCGAGTAAATTATATTTTTGTGCAAGACAAAATATGAGAGACATTTGATTGTTATTTTATGCAGGAATTCTCCATAGAATTACTTTGATAAGTTTTTGAAAAAGTTCTCGAATTTGATGGGAATGAAACGCTGGGATCACCAGAGTTAAACATTCAGAAAAATCCAAATCAAACTTCTAATCAAGTTTGATAATTTTCCATCAACTCAACTTTTACTGAAATATTATATTTGTCATGTAATGTGCGATAAAAACTTTCATGGTTGTAATTCCTGAACTCTTGAGTTGAATATTTATCTACATAAAAAATTGAATTTGTAATCATTTATACTTCATTAAAGTTTGAAAATAATCAAAATTTTCGAACAAAACACATTTTCATAATTATATTAATAAATTATGAATGCAGAACACGACTTTTATTATGAATGAAATTTTCCCACTATCTATTTTTCATTGGATGCAAAATTATCCGTAACTTTTTGTTCAGAAATGTTAAACAATCATTTCTCAATTTCGAATTATGGAAATAGATTGTTATATTTGAATTCGTAATTCTCAAAGAGGAAATTACACATTATGATTTCAGAGCCCAATAATCAATGAAATATTATTCAATTACAAACTGATTGGTTAATTAATATTATGATACTTCATCATAAAATTCCTATTCATACATTATCAATATCTTATGTGATGCATTCCGACAAAATTCCAGACTATTCAACACTTTTGTCTACTTCAATAAACGAATCTCATTTTTATTTTCTATTTTTGAGAATAATCACCAAACAATCACATTAACTTCTCCAGAAACATCATGACACAATCCCATAATTTCCACATGCATTGCTGATATCACTAGTCATAAATATAAAATATCATTCCCGGATAACTCAACCGTTTCTTTTTCGCACCCCCACGAAATACGGTCCTGTATAATAAAACTACCCCAAATACTGTAAGATGAAATTTTTTCGAGATTCATATTTCATTTTATTGTATCACTGCACATTAATTTACAATATATTCGTCCGTTTACGAAAAATATGATGTTGGCATGTGAACAATCGAGAATCGATATTGAATTTCGATATTTTTTTAAACACATACACAACTTTTTATTTATGTTTCGTTATCATTGAATAAATTCTTTATTATTCAAAACATCTTTTTGACATAAAGCCGAAATATAAATTTATTTATTTACCTTGCTCGTCGATCCCGATGCCAAACGGCAATATCGAGAGACGTTGCTCTGCTCGTGCAATTATTATTATTTGGACACGGTAATATCAACGTCTCATTGAATACCGGGTTTGGTGTTGCACGATGGACCGCGGTCCTTTTTACAACGCCCTCACCGCACGGATTTTTCAAGCTTGCTTTCACGTAAGCGTGTATTGGACCTTCGTAAGTTCGTCTCAGGTCCTTACAACGGATCACTAAACAAACAAACGAAAAAAATGATGTCAAAATGGATGAATGTATAATAAGTAAATGAACAAATATACACAGATGAGGATATTCGAATAAACTCATATGGCAGTGATAACAAAAGACAGAGAATAAATATTATAAAACAATCAAGAGGCGTAAATACACAATGTTCAAGAGTATAAAAGAATAAATGGCAAAGTCACATGATTATATAATTGTACGAAAGGTCACGGTTTGTTAAGCTCACAAAGTTTTTTTTTTTTTCGTAACAGAAAAAAAATACAATAGAGAAAATATTAAATGTGACTAGATGATGAAGACACTCAAGGCCGTATGCACACGATATATACAGGGAAGATATAAAAGAATAAAAGTACTTTATGAAAAGGGAACATTCGTTATTCTGGCTGACTTTACCACTCGTAGCACTACTGTATGTACTATGTCACTCTTGGCTTGTCTGTCCGATGCGGCATTTATCTACTTTCCGCGTCCTTCATGTACATTTAACCCCTTCATCTATATACTTCGCGCACCATTAATAAACATTTTTCAAATAGTTTTTAAGATTGGAATAGAAAACAAATTTCTCAAATCCAAATTCGATGTTTCAATCATTTAAATGAAATTAATTTTCTTTCTAATTTATTACGAACCTTTTGGACGGATTTTGATTATGATTTTCGAAATTAATCTTTGTACGTGAGTATTCACATGAACAAATCCAGTTAAATAACGCTGATTTTACTTCACAACATTATGAATTATGTAACAATGATGGGTGGTATTATTGCGGACGAAAAAAAAAAAAAATAGTTTACAATCAATGGTATACTGGAAGTTAAGCAGTGACCAAATCGAGACAGCGGGAGGACTTGTGGGTTACTGGCACACGGTATCACGTCCAAGTTCCCCTAAGGGGACGGAGATGTAGCAGCAGAGAGGGAGAGAGAGTAAGTGCAGGAGTAAAGGCAGTGGGACAAAGTGGAAGCTTCGCGATTGCGCAATGACATGACGACCAGGAACGTAGTTTCATACAGCTTCCAAGTTTTCTCCCGCCCGTTCATTCTTTCTTTTGTATTTCTCTTTATCCATTCCTGTCGGGTTTTCCGAAAAGAACATTAAATGGATGAATAAGAGAGAATGAGAATGTGACTGCTTAGAATTATCTCCCACATGCGCATGCACCTCGGGAAATGTTCTTTTTTTCTTTCTTTATTCAGGAACGTGTCAACTCTCTCGCGGTCGATTCTTATTTACATAAAGCTCACACGGTATATTTGTGTTGGTGTATTTATGACAGTGTATGAGAAAAATATTATTGTTAGTTGGTAATTTGGGATTTCTCTATTTATATTTTGTGAATGATAGTAGGAAGGATGGGGGTTCTGTTGATACAGTCTCACTAGAATGAATATTCAATCGGTTTAGTTATGATGAGAGGATGAAGAGAGGATTTTTAGCGAGATGAAGTCAGTGTAATCGATGACTGCTTCGAGCAAAAAGAATTTCTGTATGGGATGCTTTATCAAAACTTCACTAGGACTCTTATTAGGTCTCAGCTGCTATTTTTATTTTGAAATGAAATTGTAAGGCCATCCATAAATACTGGATTTGAGATAATTCAGGACTTATCTTTGAATCAAATGTTGACAAAGAATGAGAAAAGGCTTTTGAGTATATATTTGAGTAATTTTAAATGTCAGCTATGGCTTATGACTATTCAGATTTCAATGAACGGTGGAAGAAAAATTTTTCACTTTGTCTGTTTATTTGTTTCTTGTAGAATTATTTCATGAATTTGGAGGACTCCGAACCATTGGAAATTATGGAGATACTCATCCCGGGGTTAAAATCATCCTGATGGTGGTCAATAGCTAATATTTCAAGTAGAATTAATTTGAAAAATATATGATCGATTGCTATGAACCCGTATTAGTTCTCTTTCGATATACTATCCCCGAAGTTTCATGATTTACACACTTGAATCTATGATTTGATGCTTCTGTGATCAAAAAACTATCTACAATCAGATATTTTGCACTTATAGCAGCAACAGTTTCATTTTCAGAGCGATTAGGAAGATTCCACGTTTGAAGATGGAATAATTTCATGTTGTACCGTTTTTGTCGATTATCCATGTAAATATTCTACAATATTTCATTATAGAGAAAGATGAGCAATGATATAAAGCCACCCTCACAATGAGAAAATGAAAAATAAAGTGCAAGATCAAAAATAGAAGTGGATTTGCAGGAAGTTATGCAGAAACAATATCTACAGTAAAATGTTTTCGATCTATCAATTCATTCAAACCCACCTCGAACGTGTATGTTTTCACCAATAACATCATACTCGATCTCAATGGACCCCCTGGAATGAGTTCGCGTTGTTTCAACTTCTGGACTATACTTGAGACAACGTCTGACAGTAGCGATAAGTGGCGCCTCGGGTGTAACAGTAACTGAATGGAGAAATGAACTTTTGCAGCTTGGAAAATCGTCCATCAGAGACGACTTTGGACTTTCCAATTCCCATGAGTTTATTTTCGACGTTTCATCATTTTTTTGACTTTGACTTAATGTTTTGCTTACAGCAATTTCACTCAATGGAGAATCTAAATTGGTCTCTAGAGGTAATTTTTTAACATAAAGGTTCACAGCTTGAATAATTGGTTCTTGATCCTGAATAATTTTCCTCTTGGTACTTGGGCTCATACTCGCTGACCGTCTCTTTGCTCTCTTACTTCCTGAACCCTTGTTATTACCTTGATCCCGTTGCTGTCGCTTTCTTCGTATACCTCGTTGTCTTCTCAGTGTAAATTCACCATCAGAGTCATTAGATGGTGAACAAAATGCCCATGACATTGGTGATGGATTATCAAGAAGTTGACTAGCTGATGAAACTGAACTGTCATTGTGCTTTGCTTTGTTGTCATCATCGCCTATTAATCGTTCTTCTATCATTGACTCACAAACTTTCACTCGTTCTAAATTCATATCACCCAATGATTTCATTTCACTTTCTGACTTTGTTGATGAAATCCGTCGCCTTTCATTCACATCTTGCATTAAAATTTCAGCGACACTTTTACCACCAACATTCATTTCCTCTTGTTCCGTAACAATTTTCGTCACAGTAATATCTTCTAATATTTCCTTAGTAATATGTAAATGTGCTAATTTACCAGCAAGTGGCGTTTCACGTACTTTGAATGGACTACGTGATTGTGATTGTTTTGTATGATACGGTGTTTTACATCTGGTATGTAATTTGGAAATTTTGGCGAGTTTGGAGTGATTCGGTGTTCGAGGGTCAGCTGTCATTGATGTCGCTGCTTTTGATTTATTAGTATTCCTGAAAAATAGTCTTGATTTACTGAGTGGTACTGAGTCAGCTTCCATTACATCTTCAGGACTTCCGGCAACAGCGATTTGTTGAAAGAAATCAGACACATGAGATTGAAGATTCACACGTGTCGTGTCGTTCATAATCATTGTTGGTAATTCATTGCTGTTTGGATGAAGAAAAGCTTTTTGATATGTATGTGGAATTGAGGTTGGATCTGTTGGTAATGTTGAAGCTGGTGGTGGACACCTTGGAAGTATTTGTGGAATGTAAGTCAGTGGTCCAATATCAGCATCGACACGCGGTGTGCTTTGGTAAAAGCTTTCAATTCTGGGTGATTCTAGAGTGGTGCTTGATATTGATTGACGTTTACCAGGTCGCGTGTTTGGCTTCGTTACCTGTCAATAATAATATCATTAAAATTGATTGGTCCATGGTGAAGCAACTGCGGTGAGCATAGGTCAGTTTATTCTGACACTAACCATATTAATTTTTTCATAAATTAATTTTCCCTGGTATTACGTGAATGTTTTTACCTGGAAATATGCTCGCAGATCACTTCCATGACTTCTACATCGTCTCCGACGTCCTGGTGTGGCTCGATGATCTGCCCCAGTAGTGGTTTGAAGTGCAACTCTCGATTGTGTTGCAGCAGTGGGTGGTGTGTTTGACAGATCACGAAAAGGTCTGCGAGTCGACTGAGTGCTCAATGTAGGTGGATTGTGCGGTGTCGAGCTTGCAGTCGACATTGATCTAGATACCGTCCACTTCAGCATCTCTACATAGAGAAAAAAGAGCAAAATCGGCGGAAATTAATTTGATGTTCTTGTTATTGATTTGTATTTATAATGTACGTTCTTATCCGTAATTCCTTTTTTTTTTTTTCATGGTAAATATTCACCATCGAAACAGGAGAAAAAAAGATTATTCACGGAATCCCATATCGAAGTGCTGGTAAGAATCGATTATTCTTTCCACTCATCCTCGAAATTTCGCAGTTATGAGGATATCTGGTTGAAATGTCATTCGAAAATTTAGACATGATGAAATATCAATTTATAGTAGATTATGTAAAATACTGATCTCTTGATCCAAATTTCAATATTAAATACCTGAATTTATTGGATTCATGTATCAGTAAAAATGGAATAGATTTATTGGTCAACTGATAAAAATAGTCTTCATCAATTTTCGATAAAATCAGTTAATCATATTCAAGTGAATCATTCTTCCAAATAGGAGTCCAACATTGAAATAATGAATTAGAAATATTAGTTATAATGAAATCATCTAGGTCTGATTGAGGGTATTGATAAGAAGTCAATAGAATGATTCTATCCAACACCGGAACGAATAAGATTATTACGTCTCAAAAATAATTCAAGTTGAAATTTTGAAGATACATTTACAATTCATAATCTGTAATGCTTATTAAAACCACAGTGGCAGGAATGAAATAAAATGACTGTCGACGGCTGCCAACTGTATATTCTTCATGCTGTTTGTCAGATAAATGACATAGATAAAATCCTATGAGAAAAAAAGAAAAAAAGAAACCAAGACAATAACAAAAAAAAATGATAATTGGATACTTAATAAAATAGTCCACCTGTTACTGAAGGTATATGAAAAAGAATTCCAGAGGGGGAAAATGAAATACCCGAAAATTAATAAATTTCAACTGCGTCACAGAGTTACACCCATATAAACACTTTTTTTACGGTCGCCTCTCTAATTCATAAATCAACTAATTTTGTTCTCAGAAAATGGGCTTAGACCGTTACCGATGAACTTGTTTCATTATTTTGGATTTCTGTAACGAATTTCTAACATTATTTATGGTGAGTTCTTTTATCTTCAATCTTAAATGTGATGATGTTATCTAAAATTGTCAACTTTTGATTGTATCGTAATTTTTTTGTTAATTAAATTTTTTGTTATGGATTTTTCTGCCAAGTAACACTGATAAGAGAGGTGGAAGACAAAAATAGAAATGCACAGATAATGGTATCATTCACTTCTTTGTTATTGTAAGAAAAGTGCGATCAATAAAGACATTTTGTGAAAAGTATCATTCGAGAAAGTGATTATACTTTTGTTCAATATCAATATAACTTGGTCCACATATTGATAATTCCCCAAATGAAAACAGAATATGACATTCTGCTGTCACATACCTAATCCAAGAGATTTTTCTCACCGTATAAATTATGAATAAATTGAAAATCGAAATTTGTATTCATTATTTTGTGGGACTGTATTCGGATTCGTTGTTTGGACTCGAATTAAAAGCGAAATTAATGCTCTCCAAAAATACAAGAATAATAATATCACCCAGGTTTTTTTTTTATTTCTTTCAGTGTTTATACATGTTGAAACACTTTGTCATCATTGTTCAACTGACTGGAAAATTTACTGCAAGTTTGTACATGTTTTTGAATCTTCTCATCCCATTTGTTCCTCCAACAAAAATTTGTCAAGCAAACACACATTATTCACTGTCCTTCGAGTCCCACTTCTTTTTTCTTTCGTTTCATAGGACAATTGTTTTTTAAGAATAGAAATGAAATAGTTTCATTACACAATTTCTGTACAATAATATTTTTGAATTACTTCTTAAACTTTGAAAATTCCATCCGTAACAAATATTCTCACTCGAACTTAGTATCAATGTCGAAAATATTTAATATATCAATTGTAAAAATAATCTTCAGTGCAATAATACTTCGCTCATTCATATAACACATAATAATGGAGAGAATGTTGTCAGAATGACGGAGAACTGAAGTCCAAGTAGCAGACATTGTCGAGGCACTGCAGTTAATTATTGACGGAGGAAAAGGATAGACAGGAAGAAGAGTTGTGGCAATGGAGGCAGTAACAATGGTAGAGCACCTGTCGTAGCATACGGGAAACAGTGAAACAGGTGAAACCTAGAGAACACGCAGAAGAGGGATAGAAAATACGTATATAAGTATAAAGTACATAAATTTTTTTCTTCCCTCAGTCTTACAAGTTAACACATTCTTTGGCCCACTGACGACTCGATAAAAGACAATTTAGGATTATTGTTGTCATTCAACAGAGTACTGGAGATGCGAATACGATAATAATAAATGGAGAAACGTAAAGAGGATGCGGTGAGCCGATGAGAAATGCATTGAGAATATAAGTAAAGTAAATGATAATGAATAGTTGTGACAACTGTCAATAAGACCTGTCGTACCGGAAAGAGATTGATGATGCAATATGGCAATAATGTTTAAAATGTTTTCATTTATTCAATTTGAATGGTTGAATTGTGCTGTACGTCATTACCAATTATTCGACATCGATTGAAAGGATAATCTGTGCGATTATGCAGACTGTAAGATAAAGTTTGAATAATTCATTGCAATGAATAATAATGAATTATTCATGGTTAAATGTCGATTTAAAAAGACCATTGCACAAAAGTGCAGTAGCTGAGGGTGAGAATGATTAAATCGTCGTGAATTATTAATCTGACCTTGATGTACTTCACGTGTATATGCTAAATATTTTTCAGGTATAAATAAAACTCTGGATGGCATTAAACTCACGATGTTGATAAATAATGAGTGATAAGAAATTAATGCAAGCAAATGATAATGGGACACGTGTAATCAGTATGTTGATAATGTGGATGACACAACTGGGGGTTTCTAGGTGGGATTGTAATTAATCGTGATGGTTGTCGGTTGTAATACAGCCTGTATGAACTCCCTTCATATATTGAATTATAAATGCTTCATTCAATAAACTCCATATTTTCACAATGAGAATTAGTATTTTTCCATTGAGAATGAAATTTAAACACTTATTGAATTCATTTTTCCATCACGCACAATTATGATGTTTGTATTCAAATTTGGAATGTAAACCATTTTTGATTTTATCCATTATTTCAAACAATTTTTTTTCTTAATGTCATGAAATGTGAAATGAAATATGCTTTATTTTCTGTAATAATTGTCTCCCAATATCGCAATTAATATTATATTCAAATCTACAAACATAAATCTAAATTCGCATGTCAATAACTGAGACATGCTGGGTATTTCACCGAATTTCTTGGAAGTTAAGTATGGACCTGGATTTCTGCCAAGGTATATTGTAGATGTGTTAAGAGGGTTCTTGATTGATCTCAAATCGTTTTCTTGAGTATAAAGAAATTTTTATGTACTTTTTTTTTATTAGTGATTGACCTCGTTCAACTGGCCTTGTTACATAGCTCAATTTTATTCTGTATGTTATCTCTGATATACATCCACAATAAAGCAATAATTCAATTCATTTTATTACTTTGTGTTTGTTCATCGTTTATTATCTCCGTATTTTTCCCCACAGAATTGTGTTTACTTTTTAAGCTCAGCAAAAAAATACTTTCAATATATCGACGTCACTTTTATCGAAAATAAATATGATGAACTTCAGTGCGATGTGATAAACCTCCAGTCAGCTTTTCATGCAGATTAAACAAAAGAAAAAAATAAAAATAAATGGAGCATCGATCGATTCTGAATCAGGCAAAAAAAGAGAAATTTAAACACACAAGTCAATTACATTTTTCTATAAATAAATTTCATTTTCCTCCAAGTTGTCAAGTTGTCGACTTGTTAAAAAAATTCATTAATAAAATGCTTCGTCAATCCGAATATAGTAAATTGATAAAGACCAATTTAGCGATATTCGGAGGACAATTATTTCTGGATGACAATTCAGAACAGTTAAAAACTGCAATCAGCAGTTCTAAATAATTGTCCATTGTTACACCATGAACGTTCATGTTGATTGTCAGTTTGTATGCAGATTAACTCTTGTCAAAAAAATTTACATTGAGTTGAACGTTCTCTGGAACAATCAACATTCCAAAGAATTAATTACTAATTGTTGTTATACGGTCATACGAGTATTGGACAATGATGTAGAACTATTATTTAGTTTACTGAGCACGCAGAAAGCACGTGCCATTCTTTGACTTAATTAAAAGTCAAACTAACGATCAGACGAGAATTAGATGTCATTTCATGAATAAATGAGGTTGTTTTCACTTTTGGATGAAGTATCCAGAGCTTCAGAGTCATTTCAGGTATAAAATGAGCACTCAGCTTCCAGTTGTCAAGAATAGAAGAGGAATGTTTAGTTGTGTCGAGACAGAAACACTTCATCCTTTGGAAATGTCTCATGAACTTCAGTGAAGGACAGATCAATATTTGCAATGTCTACTGTATCAATGATATTCGTATATAGATGAACGTCTGTAACAATTATAGAGAATCTTATTACTTATGAAGAATCATTTTCATCATCTGACATCGATTCAAGTTTTTTAAAAATTCACACAAATCAATAACTTTTTCTTGGCTTTACTTTAAACTATTTTCCCCCTAGATTGTAACATTTGCAAATAGAAAACACTTTCTCTATATGATTATTCACATGCTGATGACAAAAATCGTCATACTGATGAAGAATTATTTTTTGATAGATCGTGTCAGATATCTTTATCAAATTATACTACTTCATGTGTATAATTATTTGGAGTAAAAAAAATCCGTCGTCCTATCAACATTCAGACTAATCAGTAAAACGCCACAAGGTAAAGCCTCACTCTCATACTAACGATTTTATAAGTGTCCAAATTGAAAAATTATCTGCACGACAAAAAAAATCGTCAAAATATCTTGCACAACCTCAGAATTGCATTCACACGCACTTTTTCTTTCTCAAATAGCCAGCAGGTTTGAACTTTTAACGGTTCCTCTCAAAGGGGGGCACATATTAAAGAGCAAGACAGAAGTGGAAAAAGTTTGTATGTATACGTACATTAATATATATATATATATATATGACTGAGCTATTGTCGTTGTAGAACACACATATATAAAAATGCATTCATTTGCATACAGGCTGTTACCGTGTGCACGCGAGCGCCCTTTTTTTACATGGCGTGAAGTTAGCTTGAATTATATTCACACAAATGGTCCGTTTACGCATTTTACAAATACTTATACTCATTCAAAAATGAATTGAACATTACTCGTATTAGTACATACTACTATTGCATTTATATTTATATTATTTTCATGAGAGTGTATGTATGAGTTGTGGAGGGAAAACGAGTCGAGTGTGTGACGTGTATTGCAGGGGCACCTGCCCATCTGGTGGGACCGTGTCATCTGGCGACATTACTGAATTAAAGTTGTACGGATCAGCGCCGAAATAACGTCACACGTATGCATATCTATGCTTGTGATATACAACTGTTTTGCTCGTTTGTTCGTGATGTAAGTGGGTGTTTAATCGGTATTGTACATCTTTGTATCGTTCACCATAATCGATAACGTTTTTTTCTTATTTTCACATTGCATGAATTGAAAAGTTTCATATCTTTGCTGATGGAAAGAATTTAGTGAGTGGCATTTCATGTTTTGCCAATTGGAAATTTGTTATTTGATGATGTAGAATGAGAATTATTTTTTCTTGATGGAAATTATGTTGAGAAAGTATTGATAGAGGAATTTGTTGACGCTGTCAATCATAGTTGATTGATATATTTGTTCAATCAAGTCCAATGTTGCTTTGGTGGTTACAGATTCATTGTTGACATTTTTTCTCGATTATCAAACAATATTTTGATACGACTTGAAAATTATTTTTCAGTTGTATAGAGAGGAGATCAAGTAGTAGCTTCATTTTATTACATGAAATATTTTAGGAATATATCACTTGGTATGTTGTAAAGTAATTGCTCGGATAATTGACGTTGTCCCCTAGTTTAAATTTCTACATTCGGATCACAGACGGTGAAAAGAACACCATAATTGAACAAACTGACGGTGCAGCACTCAGCTGGTTTCCAACTTTTGTTGTGTCAATGAAAAATCAATACTTTTTTGGTATATTTAGTTTGCTTGCAAGTTTTCATGCACTGAAAGTCAACAGTACGTGAACGAAACAAGATGAATCAACAGCGATTAACTGGAAACTCAAACGACTCGCGTATTTTCATTCGAAAATGAAATGTGTAGAATATTAATAGTTGTCATTTATCTTCTATTTTTTTTTTTTTTTTTCTTACTCAATTTGTCCATTAACTTTCAATTATTGAAACTATGAACGATGGTGGTGGTACCAGTGAACAATTTGCACCCTTAAGAAAATTGCATTCTTAAAACTCATTGAAAATGGCGCTACATTGATACTTGCGTTGCAAATTATTAGTTCTGATGATGGCATCGTACATATCTTTAACATATTAATGCGTTGAGGAATCTTTTGATTGCATCCTGATGGTGAAAGTCAATGGAATCAGTCGATAACCAATCAATATGAAAACAAATCCGTAGTGTTCTTGGCACATAACCGATACATTTTTCATCTCTTGATTACACTTTTCTCGAAACTTCATTTCTCAAAGTTGTGACCACAGTAGTTCTAAAAGTTGATGATTCGATCTCGAAAGTTTAACGAACTTTTCTTCTCGTAATCATATTATTTGTAACTTAAATTATTGATCCAAATAAGTTACCTTCTTTTTTTGCCAGTAAATAGAAGTTGTTTTTAATTTTTTATAAATTGAATTGTTCGTTTCATGTTTTATGTTCTCGACAGTTTGCTTATCCGATTTCAGTACAAACCACAACAATTCCGTTAATTATACAACTATCAAGATTGTTCGTTTCAAATGAACGTAATTCGTATAATTATGATAATTGGAAAAAAATTACTTTGTAAAAATGATTTATCGATCAATCTCAATGTCCTATCTATCAGCAATTACATTTAAATGATTATTGTCTCAACAACACGTAATAATTGAAAGGTCCACATAATTGATAATTTTCTGTGTAATAATTTAATTCTAAACAACAATCGATTTCTTTCACTGATAGTAATTGTTCTTTTTTATCATCACTGATATAAATGTTCTATAGACACGCACTTGACACGAGTTCCTACACGTTTTTTTATAACATTCATGGACTGTAAACTTGACTCTAATAAAAAGGGGGAAAAAAAAGGCAACAGGTTGTCTTGTTGTGCATATGTATATAACTAGGAGTTTATTCATTGAACTATCCAAATTGTGAATATAACAATGTATGAATATGGTGACGTGGGGGGTCTTTTTTTCGTAACAATTCATGGTACTTAAGTGTATTACTTCAAATGGCGTATTATATACCCACCATGATGAACACATTTGCATAATTGAAACGATCAATCGCAAGTCACGCAGCAGTCATATAACTCATGTCTATAACGAGATTTATTTTTAAATCTGTCTTTTCTTTGGAAATTAGTTCACTCAACTCTTTAAATATGAAGTCAGGAAGCAATTTGAATGAAAAATCTCGAAAAAATTATTCTTGAAAAATTAACTGGGTTAGAATATTGAGTGGGAACGATTATTCTTACTGAAAATAATATATGAATAATACATTGGGGAAATAATTTTAGATTAAATTGATCTTACATAAAAGTTATATTCAAGTTATCAATCCTCAGTGGAACCAACTGAGTGTATTGAAAATTGTCACACAAACTGAACTTTTTTTCTATTTGTCTGCATGTCCTGGTTCTTTACTTCGCTAATGACGTTCTGCTCAACGAACAGGAAAGGCTTTCGTTTCTCACCAAAATTTTCACATATAACCATTTGTCAAAGGTATAATCAAAGATTGGATCGAAACATAAGTTCAATAATTATAATCCAATTTGTTAATCCCCTTCAAACTTAATCAGACTACAATTTCCGTTTCTTGTTCGACAATTCCCACAGTGAAAATATGATTAAGATTACCATATAATATTTGGAATAATATAAAACGTTTGGCAAAAATTTCCCTTCTATTCTATCATTGAATTAAAATCTCTATTAAATATCTTTGAAAAAAAAAAGAAATGGGATCCAAAGAAATATATAGTTGAATCAATTAATTCTTTCATTTCAATAGAACCGAACTACGTCGCGAAAATTTATACAATTCAACTGCACATCGGTGAGTTACATCAGTGATGGTGATTTCTTTTATTACAGTTTGATACATATATCTTTCGTACCTTATGACACTGGATATATACCGAGTGGGCCAGGAACAAAACCAGGTATAATATATAAATCTATATACGCAACAGGTTTACTGAAGGATATATTCTCATACCCTATGGAATTCGAAAAAATATACAGTAGGACGAGAATGAGTAGTCATAGAAGTAGAAGTAGTCGAAGCAGTAGCGGTGGTGTTAGTAAAAGAAGAAGGAAAGATTGAGTAACGAACAATTATAAATCTAGGGGTGGCGCAACCCCCATCCCCGCATGCTTTTGCTTACCGAACAATGGTTTATTATCCTTTTTCTATTTCTATCGGGGTTTCTTTCGTGTTCCAGGTCTTGGGATCTTCTATTCTTTCTCTTTCTGGCCCTCGTCTATGTCGTTTTTATTTTTCTTTTTCACTTTATTATTTTTTTTTATTTTTTTTTCATTCTTTTTGGCAGAGTGAAGCGAGTAAAAGAAACGCGAGTAAGAATTGTGGCATATACACAACGAAAGAGGTGACGAAGAATAAAATATATAAAACGACCGTTATGGCTGGTCTTCTTTTTCTTTTGTTCCGATGTGCTTTTTTTTATTTTTATTTTTATTTTTCTTACCTTGAGTTGGCCAATGAACGGGTGTCGTAAGGGTCAAGAATATCATATAACGAAAATGAGAGGTATCTGTTTTTATCGCGAAACGTATCGGATATCTACCTTTAAAATCCAGCGAGGGATACTCGACATGTTTTTTGAGAGAGTGGGGAGAATGTAATTGGCTGTTACCACAGTAGATATAATTGTTTGAAGTGATAATGAAATTGTTTCATGTTTGTTTATAAATTATTAAATGATAGTTATTTTATATTACGGATGAGAGTACTCATATTGTTGGTCAAAATCAAAATATTTGATTGTTAATATTGTCGAGGTTGATTCAATTAGTTTCAATGGGAGTTATAACAATTTTGATGGTTTTATTTTTTTGCTAGATTCGGAACATTTTTCACTGTATTACATGTACTATACGCTGGTGCCAAGTCATTAATGTCGGTGAAATAACAGAAAGGAACGAAATATACAATGGCTGTGAAGAAATTTATCCGTAGGGGCTGTAAAAAATTCTTGGTCGTAAAAAAACGTAGAATAATGCTTGGAAAAAAATTGAAAAATATTGAAAACAGTAGAGGATTGCGATGTGTGCGATTAACATTCACTATTGTGAGCAAAAAAAAGGTGTACGATGAATAGTAAAAAATAATAAACATTTTGGTTTCTAAATCAATCTTCTGTAGTCTATTTTCAATATTATCAAATCACTGATTAGAGATAATTTTCTAATTTCATCAGATTGTAGATAATTCGACGTTCCACATTTTTTCCTAAGATTACCGACATAAAGCGAAACACAAGAATATTGCGCATGCAATTGATTGATGGAGAAAATGACGAAAATAAAATTTTTCTTCCCTTTCAAATTCTTTTTATCACAATCAAATAGTCGGCATCCGCTACTTTGATGTATCAAAAAGATACTACAAGGATATATTTCGAATCCTGTAAAAATAATCGACCGAAGATTTCCCATGTTGATGAAATAATACTCGAAAAATAAAATGAAAAATAGAAGGAAAAAAAAAAGTTGACAGGAAACATGATGACAGTTGGTAAAAATGTTTTCACATGTATATACCTGTGTACTCTTCAAGAAAGAACTTGGATGATAATATAGAAGAAGTGCCGACAGCACCCTTTGACATCAGTGGTTTTTTATTATCTGCACGTCATCAAAGTGAGACAGGTCACGGACACGTATACATACCCACACTTTTATGTGTAGATATGTGAATATGACCGGAAGAATTCTTGCAACAAGAGGGAGTTTTGTAACGAGTATTTAATAGCACACTATTGTAGCTTATATTATATTTATTTTTGAAAATTCATTGGGGAAGTTTTAGAGTACAAAGCAGAGATGGACTGTCCCAGATGGTCAGAGTTGATGAGAAAAATAGACGAATGTTTTGGAGTGTTTTTGTTAAAATATTGTAATTTTTTCAAAGTATTCTCACATCCATGAGTTGATTATTCCAAAAGTAGAAATACTTTTTAGTACTTCTATCAAATAGGGCCGATGTTTATTAGAATCTAATTGTCACAAATAGACAAAAAAAGAATTTTCGGAAGGATTTTTGTCCAGCAATCGTTCCAAATTAACTTCGTATAAAAATGACATGAGAGGGAGTGAATGTATTGGATATGTGTAATTGGCTTGATCCCAAATAAAGATAACGCAAAAACCATCGTGAAGTTTCTCAAGCATTCTACCATCAATTTCAGGACAATTAAATCATGGAAACAGGATTTTATCGAAAGAGAATTTTTTCAACTCGCCTTACCCAATTTCCATAACAACTAAAATAAAACTCCAATAATTTCATCCTCATCAACATCTTCGAATTGATAATACTTCTTATCAAGACATATCTTGATTATATACCCCTGAAATTTGGCGAATCCAATCTTTAATTATCTAAAAAATGGCTACAAATCATTACGGAAATAATTCTTGGATAAAAATGAATTTTTATCGTAACTTTGATATTACATCTCTTAGAAACAGCAGTGCTCCAATAGCACCAACAGTACATTTACTCACTCATTCCATCATTTATTATTTAACATTCAATACAAAATTTGAAAAATATATTGACCAATTTTGTCTCAAGTGAAAAGTAAACTTTTATTAAAATTCTCAGCGAATAAATTTAAAAATTCCCGAGTTGCGGAATGTGTAAGTAGAAAGCATAGATTATAAACTCACATAGCGATATTCAAGCAAAAAAAAAAAAAAGAAAAAACTATCGAGGAATTTATTATACCGCGCTATAATGAAATATTTTTTACCCGTTGGATTCAAGGACAGTGAATTCAAGGCCCAACAAACCCATGAAGATGAGATTCATACACAGCCGTACATAGATACATAGATATATATATAGATACATACTCACACACGAGTCCCAATTGTAGCTGGTTTTATCTAGAGGCCATGGGTTGAAGAAAGAAATGAAGGAAGAAAGAAGTTATGTGTATACAATAAGAAGAGCAAGAGAGCGACCAGACGAAAAAGAAGAAGTACATAAACTAGAGGGGGAAAAAAGTGAGTTTAGTTTGGTTTGTAAGAACCAGGGGAGATTCCATGCCCAATCTCGGGGTCTTAGAAGGCGGTTGAGGGGCCCACAGCGTAAAGTAGGGGAGGGCAGGTGAGCAAAGGTTCTCTTCTCGTACCTGATCCCCTTTTTAGCCTGAGTGTGCCAACACAACGGGGAGCACCAAAAATTTCGGGTACACACACGTGTTCTATAACAGAAAAACGGCACATCCGCGAAACGTTTGCGTTGTTTTTCTCTCTCCCTCTATATATATATGTATATTGTATATATATTATATATATATATATGTATGTATACACACAATATAAATATATATTGCAATCGCGAATAAAAATGGCTGCTATTCATCCATTTTAGAATTTTTATAATATGTGAACGCCCCTTCTTATACGTATCACCTTTTCTTTTTCTTTTTTCTTCTTTGTACTTTTCTTTTTTCTCTCTCCTTACTTTTATAGCATATGATTTGAACTGCGCTGTTGGTAAACTGATTTATGTTGAATTGTGAATACATGATGTGTATAGTGAGGCTGGACTTGTTGCTATGATACTCAAATATTTGTGATCACAATCATAAATTAGATGGTGCAATTTTTTTTCTTACTGTCTCACACTAGGTTTATTTTATTTATTATTTTTTTTCCAGTGCAATATATAAAATTTCAGTTGTTTGTAAGGAGATTGATGAATGCATTGATAGATATTTGAATTTGAAAATTAAATAGTGCAGTGAAAGTTGAATAATGTGAATGGAATGATGAATATTTCAAGTGTTTTTAGGAATTCGCAAAATTTTCGATAAGTTTCTGTTGGCTTTCACTTCTTATAGAAATACTAATTAACTTGCGGAATTCAAGATTATGTATGGGTTATGGTAATCGTTTCGTTATTTGTTCAATTTATAGAAATATTTTGTTGTCATTATTTTTTAATACTGTTCTGATGGTAATAAAATTGTTTGAGCATTTCTCATAGATATTTAAATGCTAAATGAAAAAATATGATAGAAGTTCTTTTTCCATAATATCGTTCAGAATATTCACACAATAAATTTAACATTAATTTACTAATTATACAGCGAGACTATGGTGCATTTCGTTGTATAAAATTCATGCAATATTTGGATAGTTTTTCAAGTCACGAACGATTGTTTATATGCAGCTTTAATTACTACATTCAATATATTTGAATCATATTTTTCTATTTCTGTCGAATTAATAGCTCATGTAGAAATTTGTACGGTAGAGATAATTGTGTGGTAATTTTTAAGTGAATGAAGTGGAAATTTGCGGTAAATCAACATACGGTTAAGTACGAGACCGCCAAGCTATACGCCCAGGGTATTTCCGTATGCAAATATGGATCAAAGGTCCAACTTTTTCGTCTTTAATAAGTTAATGTGTGTACATTCCGCAAAGTTTCAGAATTGTTTCAAATAATAATGTCTCTGTTTGATTTGCAATTCAACTGCCTAAATTTGAATTATAACAAAACTGTTACGAATATGTAAAAAGAATATAAATGTTTTTTTGTATGAGAAAAAATCTACTGTTTTAAATGCTTAACATTAACTAGTTTTTTTCTTTAAGAAAATCGAAGTATGAAAGTTCAATTATTCAAACAAACTAAGCAATGCAATAGATAAATCAAAGAAAGCGCATTTTTTTTTCAAAAGAATGTAAATATTTTTAATATTAAATTCTAGCTCACATCATTGACTATTTAATAAAAATTTCAACATGAACGGATGGACTGTCGGCGGCAATAAAAATGTTACTTTCCAACTTGTTACTGAACTTTTCGTGATGTAGAGACATTAAAAATGTTAACAAAGAAAGAATACCTTCACTAACTCATACTTCAAACTAGAACTTTTCTCAGCTCATCAAATATATAAACATGATCCGATTTCTCAGATCCCACTGTACTAAATAACAGTGAACTTGCAAAGGAAAATTCTATGTAACAATGACTTGAACAACTATAAAAACTTTATTACCTCACGATTTTTTCACAATTCACTTCACTCGTTAAATGTTTTACTACTTCTCTATCAATTTGATCTACAAATTAGTGTCATAAAAATTCTGCCATTAAAATTCCCACTATTTTCATATCGAAGTTCATCCATTGGCTCTTTCCTCCCCATACAAACCATTTCAGTTATTCGCTAAATTATTATAATTTTCCCTTACATACTCCACGATCCCTTTTTTTTCAGAGGGTATGGGCATCAATACATACCATATCTATCAACATACATGTTTAAAATGCACATCATTTCCCAGCGGGACATCAATTCAACATGCCAATTTTTAAATTCATCTTCCTTTACTTTTATTTACAGGTATATTTCGCTGGGCCTGCCACAACGACAATGGCTACGTGGAGAGCGTACATAGCTATATCCACGATTAATTCAACTGATGGAGGGTGCAATAGACATGAGGACACATTTGGATCACACCTGCCTCAATTTAATTCCACATCGTCGTTCCCATGAACAAGACAACAGAGGACAGAGCCTTCTTGATCTAGTCGAACGTTCTTTTTTTCTTTTATTCCTTCTTCTTTTTTTTTTTGCATATCCAGAACCCCTGAACCAGTCGCGTGTGCACACACATGCTCCTAAGCATTCAAAAGCCTGAATTTTTGGGTATATGTCTATGCAAGTTATGCATATGCATTGAGCTTGTCATTATTCTTTTTTATTCTTTCCCACTACTCGTTCTTTTTATCTTTTTTTTTTCCTTCTTATTGTACGAGTGAGCTTTGATTTGGAATGTGAGCGTTTTTGGAGCATGGATGGGCAGGTTTCGCAGGAGACGAACCTTGAAACAGAGAATATGAGGACAATGTGCGTCAAGGGCACACACAGCATACAAAGTATCCTGCCAAGTGGGTATGTCCGATGCATTTAAAGGGAATCTGACAGCAGACTCAAGAAGAACTGGACTTGAGGTTTTAACAGCAACTTTTAGTGTTTGCGAATGCAATAAGGGGGTTGAGTAAAAAGAGTGAAAGTTTAAATGCAACGAGGGAAAAAAAGGAGGGCAAACGTTTGGATGAGTGTGAGATTTACTTCTTCTCAGTATGATGCCCTTTTCATATGGATATGTTTTTTATATGTTATTCTTTTGTGAGAAATTATTATTTTATATTTTTTTCATATGATGTAGACATTTTTTTTTCTTTTGCTTCTAGTACCAGCAGATTATGGGGGGATTGGGAAGTTTTTTTTGATAGTGAACTCGAAGTTTGAAGAGTATTATGGATTCGTTTATAAATTGTTGAGGTGGAGAGTAGAGTTATTTTTATGTTTTTTGTCTACCTGGAGGAAAAAAAATGCGAATGAAAATTGGGGAATGATTTATACAGTTTCAGTGAAACAAATATCATTGGGCAAGAGTCTTATAAATTGTGTGATTTCAAAAATTAAAATGAGGATGGAAAGGCGCGACTTGTTGGTTGCGTTGCACTGAATTGTTTTTTCTTGAACAAACATTGTAAGTGCAGCTTTCATTATCCCAATAGAATATGAAACATTATCGTCCCACTTTATTCAGAATTTTCAGAAGAAATGATACCTCCAAAAAAGTGCATATGAATATAATTTGCAGAATTTAGTGGAATCGATAATGACATTTCTGCGGAACGTATTAATTTTCTCTTGCTCCTTCACTGCATGAAAATGAAAAGATAATTTCTTACAATCTTAAAAAAAATTTACAACAACTTATCATCAGGACTGGTCCTAATTTTTCGTTCCATTTACTTCATGGTTTATCTTCATTCACATTATCTTGATTTTTCATATCGCGAATTATCACATCATAATATCTTTTACCTTACATTCGTATAGGTCTCATCATTATCTTTGTAAATTTCATAATTCCTGTTTATTATTCGTCTCAAATATTTTTATTACTTCTCAAGAAAAAAAAAAATGATTGTTATCTTTCGGTAGAAATTTCACAACTTTCAACGATACGATCGACAGATGCATTTTTCATGTGCGCACGCTCCAATCCAAAAACTTTTCATATCATATTATTTTTCAACGTACAATTTTTTTCCTATTTTAATCTCAAATCTCTCAAGAGAATGCTCTTTGGAATTGGACATCTCTATATAAATGTGTATGTATTTCTCATTGGTCAGTAAAACGCGGAATCTTCCACATGTATTGAATACGTTTGTGTATACATGTGCTCCACTCAAGCGCGATGAATTCAAGAGAGTATGACACTTGTTTTTCTTTCTATACCGGACAGCAGCGATCCCCGTCTACTTTTCTCTCGCCCTTGTAGTTTGACATTTTTTTTTCTCTTTTTCATTCTTTTTATTTCTGTTCTTCTTCATTTCCGAGGGGTTCTACTATGAACGATAGAACGACTACGTTGTCGCGACGTAACTTGAAATGTCGTTAAAGTTTTACGATCGCTGAACAAGCGACTATATAGGTGGTAAAGTGTATATAAAGAGGGGGATGGTTATAAGAATGGAATTTTGAAGGTATATAGGACACGTGTGCTTATGTAGTTTCAACGAAAAACCGCGATGGTTTCATCATATCATCGTAAAAGCAAAATTTAAACCGTTTTCATTTATTTTTTCTTTTCTGTTATGTTCCCATCGAGATCTTATAAAGAAGAAACAAAGTTTCTTCTTCTTTCCCTCACTCGTTAGGAATCAATAAAGAATTATAGAAAATTAGTGGCTATTGAAAGTCAGAATTTCGCTCAATTCATTTTTTTGAAAAATTGGATTCATCGGTATTGTTGTATATTGTATAACGGTATAATAATTCAGTGGTTATTTTTCACGTTAGTACAATTATTTGATAACGCTAGTTATTATTATTGGGATAATTTATTAACATTCCTTATTGGATGAATCCAATTAAAAAGTTCTATTACATTCCATGAATTTACACGCCTCTCGATATATTTTTTACCAATTTCTGTATCTCGTAGTTGGAATAATCATAAAACACGATATAATTATCGATTGGTATTCAGTCCCAGATTGGAAACTCCATTCAGAAGTTGTGTTGATCCAAATTTCAAGCGTAAACTATCAAATTTTTCTGCATTTTCTTTTTCATCGAAAAAAGAAAACAGAAAAAATTGGGACATTGCTTAGTTTTTTATTTTAAGATTTATTTTTGTGCACAACACTGTTAGAGATTTTTAAAATCTTGATTGAGAGCTCAAAGACCATCGCAGATGATGTTGTATATACGACAATGTCAGATCATTCGAGCGTGAGAGATTGATCGTGGCCTCTTGGTCTTTTTATATCTTGATAATTTCTTTTATATATGTCCACACACAATATACGTTTTTTCATATATATATATATATATTTTCATCATTTAAAATCTCCACGAGTCAGCGTGATAGATATTATATGGCAGAAAAATTTACACAATAGATGTTCGTATATAGTATTAATTTACTGAGGAACAAAATTTGATTTTGAGTGTCGATTACGTACTAAATTATGATGCAGCCAATTTGTCGCGGTCGACCAAGCACATGCCATTAATAAAAAGAAATACTAGTAAATAATTCTGTCTTCAATCTTTTCATTGAGTACAAGAAAAAATTATCATATATTTAAAATCACGTTTGTATAGAATTCGAAAATTCAAGCCGAAATTCAATCTCCGCGGAATTTTCAACGTGTCTCATATTCATCTAGTTCCATTTTTTGTAATGAAAAAACTAATTTTTTTCTCGATGAATAGTTTTCTCACTTCTTGAGATTCAATTTTATTTTTATTATTGATTATTTTTTGTTTGTTTTGATAGATTTTGAAACATTTTCTAAAAAAACTGCTAATTTTGATTTGTAATGTTGCTAATATTGACTGAATATTTTTGAAGCCGTTTTTTTTTTTGGTTATTATTCCTGCATATTTTTAAAACTAATCCAAATAATTTATTAATTATTTAGACCATGGATTACTACCATCAATCAGTTTAGTTCCTACCAGTAACCTACAGTTACTACCAGCAATCAGTATTGATTGCAAAATAATTATTTAATTATTTGCAAGATTGATTGTAAGGTGATAAAAGATTAGTAATTTTGATGGAAAAATAATCGGTAAATATTTTTCTTTATCTTTTTTCATGTCTGTTTCAATTCGAACAATCGATTACTCTTTTCAAAACGTGAGAAGAATTCTTAAAAAAAAAACGTTGGAAGTGTTATAATTCAAATAATATAGATGAGAAAAATTGACGAATAAAACCAACCAATGGCGAATCAGTGAAAATATATCCAATAAAATGTATTTATTCTGAGAGGGTGAGATTATATTCAACGATTCTACTAACGACCTGCATCGTTTTGCAAATGGGGAAGTATGCAACTCTCAAGTATCACGATCAGGCTTTGTATATTGCACCATTAAAAGCCGATTGAAGACTACCATTGAAAAAGCTTCGAACGTGAAAATAATTTTCTTTAATGATGAAAGCAAAATCAAAACATACTCAATTGATTTTGAAACAATGAAGATTATCAACAACACAAGTTACACTTGAAGTTTTTCATTCATACAATTTTTTTTTTAATTGTGAAGAAAATAAATCCAACCGCGTAATAATTATAATGAATTATTTATATGAAATTGCAGTTTTCATAATTAAATAAGTTCGATCCTTATGGAAGCCGTTGACTAAACTTGAATTAACACATGAAAATATACTCGGGACTATCAACTTAATGGTGTCATTTTCCTTTTGAATGAAGCAAAAAATGAATTTACATTTAGAGACACAGAATTGATGATATAACTTTTCACAGGATTAAAAATCATTTTAATCCTGTGAAAACCATTCATCGTTTATGATCTGTGAGGTTTCGCAATATTCTAGATCATGAACTCTGATTAATATAAGATTTTATCTTTATATCACCAACGAATGAGAAGGAAATTATTCAATGAAGGAATAAGCTGTATGATATTATATAAAGAGTGAGGAAATTATAATCACACGACCCCTTTCAACCATGCGTAATATGTGTTAACGTACAGGTATGACCTTTATGAAGTATAAAAAAAGAACTCAACAAAGTACATGATCATAGGAATATGTGTCTTATTAGTATATGAGTACATTTTATATGCACGTGAATAATATTACTGCAGTTATATGCAAAATATTTCGTGTTGGTGAAGTTAAGCATGATAAAATGTGAAAAATTTTATGTTCAACCGTTGGAAGGGTTGAGAATTGCAAAAATATTACTTTGAATATAAAAGTGAATATAGCGCCGTTCATTTCCATCATGATACATATGAACGAACTGTTTTTTTTCGAATAATTTTTCAAACAAATAAACAAAATAGTAGAGGATCAATTTAGTGTGAAGCCATTTCACTTCACATTTGTAATTAATTAGTTGATCTGTGGAAGTGGTAGTTAAATCCTCATATCAAAGCTATAGCATTTATAGTAATTGGTAATGGAGTGTTTCAGGATGACAGTTGATCCATCTGAATCTTCTCCCACAAATAGAAAAACATCCCAAACTCAATTCATTCTAGAATTTCGAACAAACTAAATCGTGAAATATTTCTGAGTCCGTTAGTAGAATAAAAGTACCCTAGAATATGAAATAATGAAATTTCCGTTTCTTATATTCGTGATAATGAATGTAGTACCTGAAAAATATGATCGCTCTAGCCGATGAAAATTGAGGTTGGGAATTCAAATTCCCAGACCTGGCTTATATGGTTCCAATCTGGATTCTTGAATGAAAATGGCCGGGTGCAGCTCACTAGATTTTTTCTATCTTTATTATCAGATTCTATACGCGTAATCGCAAATGATCTTTATGAAAAAAATATTTCACAATATGTGAATTGTAAATATAAAATAGATTGAAGTTTAATAAAACCTGCACGTCAGCATTGAATTCACGACAAAATGTTATTACACTCCTAAACGCTCTAGCAATCAGCAATTTAACTCCACTTGATGGCAAATTTTCATTTTCACAACTTACTGACATAAATAATGAATGAAGAAGTTTTGAATTTTTCAAATAGTCAATAAATCTGAATTCAAATAAATAAAATGTGTCGATTCCGAATTTTGACGGGGGAAAAGACACTTTACATTCATAAAAAACAATAGATCTAAAACTTCTAAGATCTCGGTCTTCTCTTATACGGATTCAGAAAGAATACACAAAAAGTAGCGAAAATCTGAATGATTTGAAACAATACAAATGATCACGCATTGAAAAATTTGTAAAACACTTTGTTATTGTTTCGCTTTCAGTGTTTGTTTGATGGTGTTCTCATGTGATTTTGACTTTAGCCCACAATAACAATTGAAATTTCCCATTTGTACATACAAACTTAATTTTTATATTCTGTGCTCGACGTTTTGTCTGTGTAAAATAAACTACCAATAATCAATTTGTTAATTGAAAATGCTCAGCTATAAATTAAAAGGCACTATATAAAACTAGTCAACATAAACACCTGAAACTTCTTTGAATGTAGTATCAATCCAAGAGATATACTCACTGCGATCAATGTCTTGGCACAGTAACTATCAGAAGTACATCCAGATATCGGGAAATATTCAATAATTTCGTTTTATCAATCACCATAAATTATCATATAAAAAATCACAAATAATTTGATAAAAATAATGAAAAATATTTCATGGACGACTCGAAAACTTGAACTACGCAGGTATATAACAACTCTTTTTAAAATTTGATATATTATATACTCGTTATACTTGGCGGACTAGAATAATCGTGGCATAGCAACTGCGTGCGCGAATAAACAATATATACGTCGTAACGCGACGACGGCTGTTGAACCACTGACACGAACGAGGCGAATCATCGGGGCCTTGTGTAAACTTTAGGTGGGGACTAGGGGACTCATAGTAACCGCGAGCTCAACATGTACACATGTGACATACGCCGCACACGGGGAGATCGTTCCTCACTTCCACATACATATTAAATTCCCCCTACTCTTTTGCCCTTGGCATTTTCTCCCACCTTCGTATAATCGCGGTAGAATCAGACCTGACCACTCTTGGGCACTTGAAAATTTGGCCCCCCTTGAACTACAGTTCAAATGATCCTCGTTTCGATAGTGAGTCTAGTGGGTGACTAGCATTATTATTTTTTTTCAACTTTGCATCGTCAGAGAAAGCCACAAATGCTCACACATCATGAACATGCAGTTTTTTTCTTCCCTTTTTTTCCGTTTTCATTCTTTTTTATTGACTTTCATTGTTGGAACTTTTCTTTTCAATTTTGTGGATAAAGTGATGAAGAAATTGCAGAAAGAGTACATGGATAAAAAATGTTTAGATCTGACAGCGATATTGTTTGGCTGTCGCAACTGTCTATGGTATTGAGATATGTGGCTTTGCTCTTATGTAGTTGCTTTCTAGTACTATTGAGATGATGTAGCTATATTCGACAGGCGGTTTTCAGTAGCTCTGGTATCTATTCGTAGAGGATGATTTTCATTCATTCTGTTAGCCGACTGTCTGGTTTGAAACTAACGAAGGGACATTTTCATATTCTATTTTTCACAAAGCTGGATAAAATCATATCTTTTTTTCTTTTTTTTTTCTTTTTGGTGAGAATAAATAAATAGCTCTTGATACTTGCAATGTTTTTTTTTTCTCCTGTACATGATGTGAATGTCTCATAAGAGAATAGGAAAATTTCGTGCCAATGAACAATTTGTCTGATGCGATTGTTGATATGAAAAGTGATGCTATTAATTCATGTGCATTTAGATTTTTCGAACCCAATTTGGAGCAGCAAATAAAGTCCGAATTTTATGATAGATGGACATAACGTTGGAATGTGATGAAAACATCTTATCAAAATTATTTTTGAAGTTCCTGAGATGTTTCATCCATCGATTTCAAGAAACATCACATGGAAACATCATTACAACTTTTGTAATAGAAATTTCACAGCAATATCTTTGAAGAATATAATTTAATGAATGGACGACTTTTGTGATGTCTTTTTTTGACCTTCTTGAATCAAATGATCTACTGAATTTCTGTGACCAAAACTTTTTTATCTATTTCTATATTTTTCAACTTTTCTCGGGTTGAAAAATATGAAAATGATGATAAAGAAGAAAAAAACATTGCTATGAATTTGTGTTATCAACTGTCTGGTGTTGTCAAAAGTTGCAAGATCGATTTGAATTTGAATAGCAAAGAGCTCTTAAAGAATTATCGATCTTACAGCTGTCACCAGGATGAAGTAAAGGTAGAATATTGCATTGGAAGAAATCTGTATGGGTTCTGTGGCGCTGTTAGATATATATATATGGACATTATAATTGAATAGATGGATTTAGGTGTCAGGTATATACGATGAGCTACCTCATTCACAACTTTAAAAAAATAAACATTCACTTCGTTTTTAAATCAAACAACAGCTGTAAACGATTTTTCTAATCCAACAAAAACATTATTTGTGAAGAATTAAAATTTTTGTGATTGACAAGAGCAACCAACTACGTAATAATTTTGCTTCATCAAATATTCATGATGCAATGAAAGATTGTAAATAGAAAATTTATTGATGATGAAATGGTGATGAAGGGAAAATGAAAAGATATGAAACCCGAGGAAAAATCTATCGGATTAAGGCACTTCAGGATGTTAACGTTAGGACACTTCAGCTTATCATATTGTATTGTATCATATGTATTTATCATTTTTCTTTCGACATTTTGTGTGAATTTTCAAACAGATTATTCAACCTTTGCAAATCTCCAGTAGTAATCCAATATATCTATACAAAAATCTTCAATTAACCTTGAACCAAATGTTTTTCTCCTTTTAAACGAGTACAATACAACACATCATTATCACCTGGCGTATGCAAACTTCCTTGAATTGATTCATTCAATTAAGAGAATTAATTTGAAAAACATTCATAATCAATGAATACATTGATGAAAACAGAAAGAAAAAACATACTGACCGCAGACGTCTTTCAATAAGTCGTGGCCAAACTAAAAAGAAAAAAAAAGAAAGTCTCAACAGCACGTTTGCATTGGTAAAAATTAATCGTCCATGTTTATTCATCAAACAAAATGTCCATTCTCAAGAGTCATGTTCGTGTAAAAACCACGCTTCTGGACAAATTGTCAATTCACCTTGAGGTAATACTCCCTCAGGGTGTGCCTATTATGAACCCATAAATTTGCGCATGAAAGAGCGTAGCGTACGCACGCGCACAAGAGCATTTACCCGAGTCAATGGGAGAAATAAAGAAAAGAAGAGACGAAGCCGCAGTGTGACCGAAAAAAATATACATAGGTATACACTGATGTGAAGAAAGGTTAAAAAAAAGAAAGAAGAAAAAAAGTTGAGTGAACGCGCAGGCTTGTGCCGGAAGTGCGAATTGTCCTTGGGTATAATGCTATGGGGACCCGTCGACAAAACTCATGCTCGCCTTTCACGTCACCAATCTTACGGCCGTTAAATGTTAGAAAGGCGATCTAATCCTGTGGGCCATTCAACCCCTGATTTCTTCGGGTCTCGCACCGATAAATTCATTTTTTTCTCTCGTTCGTATTATATATATAAAGAGACAGAATAATATGATGAACGAAGATGGAGAAAAGGAGTATAAATCCAGAGTGGATTTCTATCCACCCCCGCACGTGTCAGGTTCCCTTACAATGTGTGTTGAGTAGCAAAAGCGCACGCGTCGACCATTCGCTCGATGATCACGTCAGTGATGGGGCCTTGTGGCCATGCGGCCCCGATGGATCTTCATATAATGTAGGGTGAAAAAAAAAAAAAAAACACCAGGAGCTTGAGTTTTGTAAATAATACCTGAATATTGGGATCGAAAATATTGAATAGATGGGATAGTAAAATTGAGATAAATAAAAAGATGAAAATAAATATGTAAGTTTTTCGTTTGGGAAGAATTTATTGTGATGAAATGTGTAGAGTTGTTTATGATGTTACGTTACTATTATTCATTCATTTATTTTTATATTGTGGGTGAAATTAATTTTTGTTAATTTGATAAAGTCATAAATTGAAATTAAAAAAAATAAGCTCTTTTATGATCTCGTAGACCGTTCGTAATCAGGAAAATCTGCGATAAAAAAAAAGTTTGACCTATTGAAAATAATGTGAATTTCATTGTATTATACTCAATTTTTTGATTTGGAACGAATGAATGAATATATTCTTCATCTGCTATGAATATACAACCGCACCAGTGATTTATTATATTGCTCGAACATATTAAATGAACACCTTAATCACGACAGAATTATTCTATCTTAGGAGATCTTACGAAAATAGAAAAATTAATTATTTAATGGACATGAAATGTTAAGAACAATTCAACTGTGACTAATTAAAAATAGCAGTGTCATATTGAGACAGACATGTACCATTAAAAGTAATTATAGTAAAGTGCAGACTGTAATTTTTTTGTGCATTCGTGAATGTCATCTCATTCTATTCTCAATAGGGATGCACGTCTGGATGTTTCATACTACAAAGGTCTCCCATGAGGCCAATAAACTTGACTGGAGCACAGATGAACTTGCTCGAGCCACTGTTGGAGTAGATGTTACCGAATAAACGAGGTCTTATTGGTAAAATGACTTCGAGATGACTGTTAAAAGTTCGCATTGCTGAAGGACATCGGCAATGTGGGATTGTTATGAATTGAAAGGTCTGTAACAGTTAATATTCTAGACAACTTTATAAATATGTTACGAAAAAAAAAACATATCGAAGAGTTGATGGGAAGTAACAGTTTTTTCTCATCAATATTTCTCATAATTTTGTTTCATATCTATAATTGGGATTTTACTCGAATGATACAATAAAATATGAGTGTAAATTTAGTAGACATAAGAACATTTTTGAGTTATGAATGAAAGACTAGACAGCTCAGAATATGGAATTTAGCAGAAAAGATCATACAGATCTAGCAGTCACCAGCAGTGACAAGTTCAGGGTAGCATCTCTCATAACCACAAATGTCGTTTTGTAACTGACTCTCTATCAATTTCATTATTCGAAAATATTCAGAGATAATATTTTCATTGAACGAAAAAAATAACCAGCAAGTGTATAAAAAATCGGATTAACTACAAAAGATCGTACTCTGTTAACTTTTAGCAGACCGGCATATGAACGATAACATAAAACATTGATGTTCAACTTTGTTTTTCACTTCCAATCCTGTACTATCCTTATCGATCTAGCAGTTATTCCATTTTTCATGTAACAAAAAAAAATCAATTCGAACGCAAACATATTTTTCTCCTGCTTTTCTATCATTCAGAAATAAAAACATTTTTCCATTGATAGACATTCGATTTATATCTGACAAGTCAACAGACTTGTTGCTCACGAGCAATTCCTACAATCTGCTGCAAAGTTTAAATAAAAGAATAAACAATTCATGTTTCGAAATCCAGAATTATGTTTGCCAAGTAATTTTCGACACTGTAAGAAGATAATAGTGAAAATGAAACACTTTGAATAGAAACTTAACTGTATTCGTCTTCCCGAGAATATTCCACAATGTTTGATTATTTTATCACCTATTCAATTCGATTCAAACCGTTAATGGATTAATACTCTTTGTCCCCTGATATCAAACTAACTTTGAATCATCCCAGTCATTCATTCAGAACAGAAAACATTATCCAACCTCAAGTTTCACTTGGTGCAACAATCTTCGTGATGCATGAGATGAATTAATTCCCAATGCAGATGAGTTCAGACATCAAAGACATTTCAACTAAACTTTTGGCACAAACGATCATTCCATCGCATAGTTATAGTTTTCATAACTATCACAGTCGTATCTCATGACATTAAACGAAAGCATCGAACGTCTGCTTCAATACCAATGCCACAGATTTCTATACTCCAGATAGCTGTAGAAACTTGAAAGGAGAGTCCTGTCAAAGACAACAAATTTTTTTCAGTGATATACGAGTGAGTGGAATTGCGTAGGGTCGAAGCTTCTTGAAGTCACGACGAAACCTCTTGAACGTTGTATTAGTGCTGTTAGTCTACTTTTCACTGGTTGACAGATGGTTTTACCCTCCGCAAAATCGATATCCATATAGTTTTGTCAGCAGAATAATCTTCTTATTCAATACCATAGTCTGTAGCTCTCGTGTGTTACAATTCACGTATTCTTCTTTTCAATTCAATATACTCTTTGCTTTCTTTTTTTCTTTATTTTTCGGAAGTTACTCTCTCACTCTCTTTCTCTGCTTTATTTTCTCCGGCACAATTTTGCATTGAACGATGGTGTTTCCGCCTCTCTGCGCGATCCATCTCTCCGCCTCTATTTGTGCTTCTCGTTCACCTTGAATCCGGAAACCCGTGATAGATGTGCTTGTGAACATTGACGTCAAAAACGATCAATATTTTCTCTCAGTGAATTGAGGCCACGCGCTCAATGTTTTCCACCCTGAATAACAGACTGATATACTCGAAGAATCTCGACTGTGCATATACACAAAAATTTGATATTGGTTATTGATTAATATTTCTTCGTTGAGAACGCTGAGTTTGTTTAGAAAAGAAATATCTTGCGTATTTTTTTTTTTCACAATTGATTTACTTTTAAAGTTGGGTGAGTCTGTATGTGGTTTGTTTATATATATGAGGGAAGTTTAATCCACCGCAAGAAAAGACCTAAGAAGACATTTGGGTTGGATAACAAATCGCTTCGATTTCTCAATACAAATATCGTGTATAAGATGGAATAAAATGGTAGAGAAAAGAAGACTACGATGAAAGCAGTAGGAAGTCACTGTGACGAATTATTACATGCTAGAATTTGAGGATATTTTTTTCTAATATCTCACGCGATGGTGTCTGTATATGATTGATGATTCTTCTCTAAGTCAATTTCAAAGACGTTCTATGGCAATATTATTGTTGAAATATTGATTTATAATGAATTAGGGGTTGATGATCAAAATATGACAGATCGATTTTTTATCATATATACGGCATTTTTTTGCACTTTTTATTACTTCAAGTTGTGGTGGAATATGAGTTTCTAATGTTTCATAACGATAATTCATCAGGGAGTGGCTGAATAATGAATTACAAAATCTTTTTCATCTACCGCTGCAATGTGATGTCAATTAGCAAATATGTATTAAAATGATGGGCAAATAAAAATCACTATGCGAGTGTGATTAATGTTTTATTGTAAAATCGATTTTCTAACTGATGAAATTCATTTGTTTTGTTTCTGCCATACTTTAATAATACTCACTGCCCCAATGAATCGAATGAATGAATTCATAATGACAACATTACATCAGATTTACCTCAATATCTTTCAATTTGTGTACTTATTTAATATGAATGCTCCATTCCGAAAAATCTGTTTTCAAACTAATCATAAATAGATTTTTCATATTTTTTTTGCTGCATTTCATTTTATTCTTCATAATAATGTCATATTTATTTTACTTACAGATCTGAATATCACAAGAAAAGTAGAATGGAACGAATATTCAGTATTTATTACTGATGCTGTTAAGGCAGTTGACAAATTAGAAAAAAAAACAAAGAAATATTTTAATAAATTAAAGAAGAAATATTTAAAATAAATAAAATAACGATGACATCAATTTATTTTCTCTCTTTTCCTATAACATCATTCGTTTGTATTGTTATATACTTTTTTTCTTTTATGCGGGACAGCTGTTCTTTTCCACATGCATTAAAGTGTGCGATGCACCCCCGTATAAGCGTCTTCATATGCGCACACGTTAGAACGAGTGATCGGATGATAGAGACAGAATTAACTGAGCCGGTGTTTACAACCTATATATGGAGGCTGCACAATTGATTTGAATATTTATTATTCACAATTTGAGTGCAAATGCTCGTCCATATATATATGTGTGTGCATGTGTAAGGATCACAGAAGGCCCCGCATTATATGCATTCATGCTTTATGTATATAATCAGATTTCTGAAAATGTAATGGAAATATTTGGCATTCATTGACAGGATAAACGGTAGTTATTATAGATGGAATGGAGCATTCGCGTTGAAATTGCTGAATGAGTTTTTTGTACAGTTATTAAAATGCGGCATCATCATTTGTTATGATCAATTTGATTCCAGGATTTAACGCTGGTACTATTCTGATGAAAAAAATAATTTATAAAAGATTGTTAGCAGTGAAGCGATTGAACTGATAGCCAAATGTCTCCCTCAAAAATAATTGTAATTGTATTATTTTTGTGTTTAGTTAGTTCATTATTAATCGTGAATACTCTGGCGGTGATACGAAGTAATTCTAATCATAATAAAAACCGTCTGCATGAACAATTTTCAATTAGAGACAATTGCGTCATGGCCGTAAAGGTACTGGATCGTTTCATTCATTTTAGAATGTAACTCATGAAAACGAATTGCAAGTGAGTAAAATTCTTTTCATAGAAAATAGCGCAGCAAATCCTATAGAATTACAATTGAATGATCAAAATTTACATTTGAAACTGTCGTAAATGCAATTGATTTATCTCTATTTATATCTGGAACTGTTATGTATTAGGAATAGACTCGATTTCGGTCTGATGAATTGATGGAGCTGGAAAGAAATTACCATATTGTGCTATAAGTTTAGAAAGTAATCCGCAAATAGATCCTTTGAACATAAACTTTTGCTTCAATTGCACGTCGCGGTAGGATTCCTCAGACATGGAATTCTATCAAGCTTATTTATAGTTGAGCAGACTTATATTGAGCTGCTTCAACTATGTTATTTAGCTGGTAGAATAATTAATAATATTGCCCTAACTCAAACATCCTGTTTGATATGTCCAACACCAAAAACAAATTGGCACGATATTGTTTCTGTTTATGTTACTGCCAACCTATTTTGCTACCATGCACATATTATTTTTGTTCATGAATATAATATGATGTAGTATAATCAGTATAATTAGCTATGATATTCCACATCTTTCCAATTATTTATTGTTTCAATCAAATATTTATCCGCAAGTATTTCATGCATGTCAATATCGATTGGTATAAATGTAGTAAATATATTTTTATATGTATAAACATAAATACTCTCTTTGATTTTTGATCGCTTTTATGTACATTCAGATAACAATGGAAAGAGGCGGAATTTTTCTGAACGCACAACGTCATGTAACAACATTTATCGATTCACTTCCTCATTGTGATAAAAATTCAGAGTTATATCTCTACCCATTTTGGAGAAAGATTGGACTGTCAATAACAACACCTGAGCTAATTGTCTTATATGTATGAAAAATGTAAAAGAATTAATACAAGAAAATTAAAGTCTTTGATAAATATTTTCAAAATAAGCGGTTGCAATTTGTAACATTTTATTTCCTTGGCATCATTTAAATTCATCTGCGTTAACTCTACCTTTATTCTGATAAGATTTAATTAATTTTTTGTGGTTTCTGTAAAAACGTTTGATAAACTTCTTCTACCGATGTAATTCCTTCCTGATTTTTCTTTTTTTTTCACATTTCTTCTTCTGCATATGATAAATAATTTTTCAACTATGAATACAATTATATAAAACGAAAAAAAAATCCTGATGGCGTAATGTAAACATAATAATTGATGACAGCTGATTATTACAAAATGTATAATATATAAGGGTACTAGAAAAAGGCGAAAAAATCATTAGTAACGGTCAAGTGAGGATAATGATGTACGTACACGCGGGACAGACGGTCGGAGTGTTTCATAAAAAAAATATAAATAAAAATTATGACGTTAGATGTAGGTATATTAGATACAGTCCCGCATCACTGCATTCAATTTTGTCATTCATTTTTTAACGGTATAAAACAACGTTAGCAGATGCTTTTGTAGTCATAATTATGTCACCATAAGTCGAACATTTCGGTACATTATTATATCATTAACATCATGTAATGTTATTGAATCATTCCCTACAGTGGAATGATTATTTGGCAGGCATTATGATGAATCGATAATTCAATACATTAGTGTCACGTGCCAAACAAGGGTTGTATACAGACATGATACATACGGGGACGTTAAAAGGCAGGTGGTAGATAGGTTGAGGTGTTTGGTATTATTGATTATCGATTGGGCATGCTTAATGCATTCAAATATACACAGATATGATTGCATTTCCTAGATGTCAATAGTAGTTAGAGTTCAACAATTGGCAAGCAGAACATTGTCTCAGAGTTAATTAATAATTATGAACTTCAATACACGGATTTGAAATTCCTCGTATTGTTACCTCCAAAAAAATCAACAGCCTTCAGGAAAATTCAGCTTTTAAATTAATAGTCAACGAATGAAGTAGATGGGGGAGAAAAAACTGTGAGAAAATATTTTTTCAATGTTGTACTATTGGACACATTCCAAATCAATATCACTCCAACTTTTGCTTTTATATTGGATTCTGGGAAATTAATGATTTTTTTATGAAGTTTAGTGGGGCTCTATGACAGAAAAAGGGAAGTGAGGGGAAAAAAGTTGGGAACATATATACCAGAATCGATGATGACAATTTTCAGTTTTTGGAATAATCATTGAAGGGTGGAGTATAGGGAAAAGAAAATTGAAATTGTTGGGGAAAAATGTTTGCTCAACAATCTCTTGGTTCATTGCACATGGAAGTGTCGATAATGTCATTTTTATCATTAACAATTTTTTAAATATTGATCATGGGTAAATTTTCGTCAATTGAGAGAGTGAAAAATGTAAGACAAAAGCTTATATGTAGTATGACAATAATAATTGATTATCATGCACGATAAGATACGTCGTTGATTTTTCTGACAATATTTCATTGAGTTAATTATTGAAGCATTTTTAAATGTAAATTCTTCACTCGTTCCTTATCATGAGGATCTTCATAAGATAAACAACACGAAAGTTCAATTATCAAATTAATATCCTAATTTGCATGCAAATATATATAATCCGGATGTATATCCACAAATATAATTGGATCAATGAGATCACTAATGATAAATTTGTCATGTCTAGACATGATCAAATTTCCATTTTATACATATCGATGAAATGTATGGACAGAAGTTTATTCAATCAATGACTTCCATAAAAGTGAAAAGATATTTTTGAAAACAGTCTCGAACTGGTCTACCAGGAAAAAATACGAGAGAAATGCAATTTTACTTCTTCAAAATTAACTTATTCTTCTCATTGATTTTTAAACTCATTGGAGGTGTCTGGTTACTAGATGGCTATTTTAAATTCATTCCCAAGATTACTTTATGAGAATCAATCGTAATACTTTTAGCGACATGAGAGCTTCCACTAACGTTTCCAATTATCCGACTCATTCCTCAGTATAACTTCTAAATATATAAATTGTTACTGATAAAAATATATCAAATATATTCAACGCAAAAATGAAAAAAATATATTTCCTTCAACTAAAATTAACCTAAATATTAATTTGAGAACTTATAAAATATAAAATTGGTAATGTATGAATAATGAATGAAATTAAATTTTTTTTCCACATTTATTTAGCACATATTAATTTTCATACAAGAAAGAGTAGATACATAGTAAAAAAGTCTCAGAAAATGGATCCCACAATGTTGCATAGTCATCATATATATTTGTTTTTTAGCCTTGTTTTTTACCCGATTCTAAAATTCCAGAAAATTAATGATTCTCATCCGATGTGCGTTGGAAAAAAAAAACAAATAAAAAAGTCCAGACAATTACAGCCGCCATGAGACGGATATTGATGGTTAATTCGAAAAGAGGATGAACTTTAGACAGATAGGAAAATACAGAGACGGAGAAATAAAAAGGAAATTCTTCTCAGGGTTTACATCACTGACCCATGAGTGAATGTGATTTTTCTCTAGAAGGACCTTTACCCCATCAGTCACAAAAAACTAAGTCAAATATAGGTTCAGAACCTATCAATATACGTGAATTCTACCTCCCAGAGTTATTTCTCCGTCACTCTGCTTGATTCACTCAATGAAATTGCGTAGAATTTTTGAACATATCAGAGAGAAAAAAAATCATAAATAGGGGAAAGACTACTCTGTAACGAGGAATGAAATCGTTATACAGTATAAAAGGAAAAAAAAAAAAACGATGAGATGTGTACCCGTACGCGTGAAACGGAACGGAAAAATAAAAATCCCAGTTTTGTCCCTCTCACCTGATTCCGATAACTGATTTTTCAACCTATAGTCAGTTCAATAGTGAGATTAATAACGGCAAAAAAAGAAGGCAAGAGAGAAACAGACATGACAGGGTGTTGTTGGAGGGTTTACGTAAAAATGAAATAAAAAAAACATAGAGCTCTGACTACCCTCATTCAATCGTCTCTTTTGTTTTTTTTCTCTTTTTTTTTTCCTATTCTTTGTCTACTGATAGTTTTGAAGTGAAACTGAAATTCTAAAATATGTGCGCTAGAACTAAAATTTCATGGACAGTCACTATGAAAATTTGCATAGATAATAAGCCATCCAGAGCATTGTAAAAGAATGTTGTTAATTTGGAAAATATTTGGAAATAAATAAAAATTTTGACCGACCGTTAACAAAAAAAATATTTACACAATGACTCTTGGCCTGTTGTCCACTTCAAGAGGCCTCTCGTTGAGGATTCCTGGGGCAGACTACAGTCAATACCCAATAGGGTCCAACTGAATTCAAGACGACGAAATTTAACACAAGAATCGTGACTTTTTTTTTGGGTACTCGAAATTAGCATATCGCATTGTATTCGTGAATACATCCAATCTGAAAATGAATATGAGTATTCCAGTATCTGAGTGAATAGTGGTGAACTTGTAGACACAATACACGAGCCAATGTGTATGGGAAAGAATATTAATAATGATAATAGTGAATACATTATGGCGGAAAGAAAAGATCTTACGTCAGAAATTTGCATGTGTTGCTATGTCGTCAATTTTTTCAACTTAATATTTATTCATTATTTGGAATCATAACTGCATGATATAAATAGAATAATTGAATTTTATGAATGAAAAAATATTGAATTTTAATCAAGTTTTAATTTCTGATGAGTTTTTTAGAAGGTTTATGTGAAATGCTATACCCCACTGATATTTGGAAAAATAATAGATCAGATAGGGTTAGAACTGGTGCTGCTCAAAACAGATTAGAAATTCTGAGAACTATTGGTAGGAATACAAAGAATGATGAATGTCAGTTTTTCTTTTTATTTTATTCTCTTGAAATATGAGGATTACTGAAAAATCAATGGTTGCTTTATAGATTAATTGATCTTGCTTTCGACATTCACCTGTAATTAGTTTTGCGATAAATTATAAATTTACCTTTTTTAAAGCGATTACAGAAACAATTCTACTTGATTCACTATTGAATTGACAAATTATACTACTCAATACTTTATTTACCACTCAAAATAGATCCAGTTTTTTATCAAAAAATGTTCAAACGAAATTTAATGCCATGAACGATATAACTTTTCTCATTCTAATTTATTATATGGCAGAAGAAAATTGAAATGTGGCCCATCAAAGTTTTCATACCGATTGCTACATTCGTCAAATAGGAATTTTTTAGCATCAACAGTAATATAAGTAACAGGTGTGGGAAATGAAGAGATTCTGACGATCATGAAATATTTGCTAGAGTCAAAACTTATAACATACCACAATTTTACGACTACGACCAATGACATGGGTCGGAACCCTGGCCGTTGTACTAAATTGTTGATCCTGTAATTCTATTTTTTTTCCTACATCACATACAATATTTTCTGTAAAATTTGTGTAAGAAAGTCGAATGAAAAGAGACAGTTCGGCCTGAATCGAAAAAAAAAAAACATTTCACTAATACGTGAAATAGGATGAACAACTCTCATTTCAAGTTGATCCAACAAATATTTGAATTTTCAAACAAAGCAGACATTGTCTTGTCCCGGAAAAAAAATATTTTATTGTTTTTTGATAGTGTTAGAACGTGAACAATCAAACTTTTCATCTCCACTTCATGTTGCTTCTAAATAAAACTTTTTTGGCATATGTTACAAAGAATATTTTGTTCTCTTTGGATAACTGTCATATAAATAATATGGTAAGAAATAAATTTTAGAAACTCTAGAAAGCTGCCAGCTGTACTTCATTAGTTTGTCCATTCACTACATTATTCATAATTGCTTTCAGCGAGATCGATTGATAAAAATTATATCTTTTTATATACTTTGAATGAGAATAGGCCTACAATAGAAAAAAGAAACGATTCCACTTTAACTATAAACACATCTATGTTTAGATAATGTACTTCAGAAGTATCAAAAGGGATCACGAGTGGACACCCTGCACCTATGAAAAGCCACTCCTGTTTTACGCTTGTTTTATATCCCTTTTTTTTTACCTCTCGTCTTGTTTTCAAACCTCTTGGTTATATTCTCACCCTATTTTTTTATTTTATGTTCTATATTTCACCCCATCTCATCGCAATGTGACGAACAGAAGTAAAAAAAGAGAAAAAATGTGATGAGGTGGTTGGGGATGAGAGAAAGAGAGAAAGAAGTGTCTATGACAGGTTCCCACGTCCGTCACAGAAACGTTTTCACGGCCTTTATTTCTGTTATGTATGCATATGCCCCTCGGTGTTTTGCTTCTATTAATTCGTCATGTGTATTTTTATATCTAAACACCAATAGCAAAATTTATGGCTTTGACAATTTATTACAGTTTGTTATAAATATATTTTTATTCAATGCATACACTCAGTATTATGATTAAATGTTGTGTGGGAAATCTACAATGACTTTTGAATACATTTTCAATCAGGTCGATCAATTTATTCGTAGGTTTTTTTATCTGAATAGGATTTTATGTGATCAAATTGAATTTCGAATTTCAGATAAGGTCAGATACAACCAATGAAAAATATCGAACATTAATTACCTTTAACATGAAGAATATTTGATAAAAAGGGGAATCTCAGTAGTAAAATGTTAAGCATGTGCTGTCATTTGAATTTTCAATATGACAATATATTTTCAAAATTAAATAAAAGACAGAACGATCCCAAAATTAATTTTTAGAAAATTCTCAACATAACTATTGAATAAAATTAAAAAATCGTAACTATAAATTGTTCTATTGACAATATGAGAAACCAATTCCAAAAAATATTCCAGTAGAAAAAAAGAAAAACTTCAAACGGAAATTTCGATTTGTATTGAAACTGAAATAAATCTGAATAAAATTATGCATGTGGATGTATACACAGCGTACTCAAATCACGATGGGATATAAAATTATTATAAATGAAATATGCATAAACATAAAGAGGGCTATGGAATAGGTACTCATGGAGACAAGTCAACGAAACGGGTTCCAATAAATATGGGCGGACTCAAAATCCAGTTGAATGAGAAACGAAGCAGTGAGAAATGGCAATGATTGAACATAACAAGGAGGATCACATGCGCGCGTGGTTGCATTGGCCCTATTGTATTATCCCTTCATTTCAAACATTGATGTTCGTGTGCCAGTGGCTCACGTGCCTTTAAACGGATGTACACAACTGTATCGTTGGGTATTTATATCACAACGATTATTGCATCTATACACGTAAGTATATTTACAATTGTAAAACTTCAGGGGTAATTTATACATTCTCTCATTTATTGCAGATTCATATATGTACGATTAAAATAGAAATCGATTTCCAAGTGTGAAGGAAATATAATTTTCAATTCAAATCAGTTTATTGTATAGAATTAGGGGAATATTGACCCCCTGTGATGCAGCTGACCAAAAGTATGAATTAATATTTGTAAAACTTTAATTCCGTTACTTGTAAATATGTTGAAATTTATCGTATTTTATTCATGGAATTTGAACAGGAAAATTGTGAGTGCAGGGGTGAGTGGTAAACGGGGAATTCAAATGGAATTCATTCATGGATATGAAATTGAAATAAAATGATTCAATGAACTGGTAGAAGATATGAATTGAATGAAGACAACATGTTATATTAATAGTGTAAGACAAAGCGACTTATCTCTTGCAACATGATACGATAATGATGATTGATGTGATTTTAATTATAAGTTCTCGGACGCAGAATGAGTGATTATTCGGCAATGATAGTGAACATGATTTATTATCTGGTGAATTAGGTTAACCAATAGCATATTCATATGCGAATATATTTAGAAAGTAGCTAAAAAATAATTTGATGATAATGGGAATATTGACAATTCGTAAAGAGAATTTACATTACGATTAGCCTACAAAAGATCTGTTATTCTGTAGCGAAAGTTGGTTTTAATGTTGAATTCGCCACTACGTTCACTTGATGTAGTGATTCTAAATAACACTCTTCGTATATAAATAACGAATTATATTAATTACTATATATAGAATCAGGCATGAATATTAGAATACTAAAGAAAATAAGCATAATTTTGTTGTTTCATAAGTAGAAAATTTTTATGTCTAAACATTATCACCAAGGATTGACATGCATCAATGCAGAATATAAGAAAACATACATGACGGAGTAATAGATCTAAGCAAAGAATCATCAATATAAAAAAATACAAATTAGCACGATGAATACGATAGAATGAAAACTTAGCTTATCGTTATGTCTTCTTAAATTGTAATAACAATTCTGTATACAGTCATATTAGGTAGCGGTGAAATTTTTATAAACATATTCTTTCATAATCACACACACATACACACTCTCGTAAGCAATGGTTACATCATGTTAGAGTGAATGAAATTATAATGAATGTTGTTTTGTTTGACGGAAGCACAAGTTTCAAGCATTTCTAATCAATTACTTTTCCAAATCCCATTAAACTGCTTCTTTCTATGTAGCAAAATATATATCAGATCACAATTTCAGCGCAGCCCATATTATATCATTGGATCTGTTAATACATTAGCTTTAATGCAGCTACTTCACACTGAAAATAGCGAAAATTATGAAGTTGGAATTGTAATGTGAGCAAAGTTCTCCAGCATTGAGAATACGCAAGAATAGCGATCATAATTATAATCTCTTATTGTGTATTTATATCATGAGAAAGTGTCTGTAGATGTACTTATTGCAGTTGCATATACTCACATTTGCAGAATGACTCTTGCATTTAATTTCATTGTAGGTATTATGTAATTCGTCATGAATTTCTGCATTTTCCTTATATATTGGTATTACATATGAATGTTTGAATGCCCAGCTGTTCACAAGTTTCAATCCCAACATTGACTGAATGAAAAGAGCAGACACATTTGTTAACATTATTCTCATTAATTTCAGTATAAGTGATAGACGAAAAGAGAAGCCATGGTAAAATGAACGCTCTGAAAAAAATAACTCCAAGAAATTGAATGGCAGAAAAAATAGCTCAAGCTATAAATTGTCTTCAACTTCATTGCACTTTCTAAAATTGTTCAATGTCGATTGCTCCACATAAAAACATGGATTGTCTCTACTCTACTCGGTTACAAATTAAGTACAAACAATGGAAAGTGGAAGGCAAAAGTTTTCCATAAATAATTCTTTTTTATATAGTTACATATTTTCCAAATGATTTTTGGTCTATTCTTTTTGCGAAATATCATTTTCATGGTTCTTTTTAAGATTCATCACAATATAATCACAATAACGCGTGGAAAACATTTTGCACTATCCACTCCACGTCGAAGAATACATTAAATATTAAGATGAATAGTTATAGTTATAATTGAAAGAAAAGTCTATAACAATTACTGTGATTAAAATGAGGTCCACCAAAAAAAAGACAAATAATTTTCCAAACATTACGATCTTTTCTGGAGGATTCGATGCGTAGACTGCCAGTTTTGAATATGTTTTGATGCTACTTGTTCGTATTTCCTAGGTTTATATAGGAAACCCATATCATGTGCTGCTTCTACAATCAAACTAAATCTTTTCTTTGTCAAAATATTTCATTAAAACGTTAATATTAGACATAGCTCGAAGTATTCTTTGCTTTGATAAACCTACATAATTTAGATAATTAATAATTGAGTTTGGTTTCACCATATTGATTAAATTAATGTGACCACTGAGTTTTAACAAACGCTTACAGTACATACGTTTAATTGGTTAGGTTCTGGGGACTGTAAGAAAACCTCATCAGCAACTATCAATTTCCAAATACTCCGTTATTGGTGTGTCACCTCAACACAATGAGTCATTTCGGTTTCATCATGTTATGAAATTACCACTATTTCATAGACTGATGCATAGTTGACATTCTGACAAAATATTGGAATCCAAAATATGTATTTCGTTATGAATTAACAAGTTCACTTGATAAGTTCAATACAGTCTGATGAGTACGTGCAAACATTGTATAATTTTTCGTGGTATCAAGTAAATGTAGAAATGAAAAATGTGAAATAAGACAGTTGGTATAGAGAGCTTCTGACAATCTTGACTAAATCCCATTCGCTTAGCATCACAGTCTTGAAAATCACAAGGTAATGACGTTGAATGAAAAATCGACAAGAATTTTTCAATGTATAGCTCTGAAATTTCATACAGTAGATGATCTAAAAATTCTGGAAGTTTATAAAAATTCATACTGGAAAATATACCAAATTGAAAGACAATTCGAATATGACAATCCAACTGGTGGTGATGAAAATTTAAATGATAGTGTAATACCTCTTGACTACATTTTTCTGCAAAATTTAGACATAATGTGTTTCATGGAAATTGTATGAAGAAAATTTTTTTATGTAGATCAATTTTTGTTCAAGTGGTTTATTCATCAAATGTGAAATCGCGTTGATTTGGATAGAGAGTAAAGATATTGAACACTTGGGAAATCCATTGAAGGGATTTGCTTTCCATCACTTTTTCTCGCTTGCTTCAGATATTCTGTCGATTCAGCTTGAATGAGTGACAGCATCCCTGCTTTAACATATTGATATTTAAATCGATTGATTTATTATCCAGTATAAATAAAAATGTATTTTTCATGACTCCGATGTTGATATTCTGCCTTCAATAATCATCACTTTTTAACCCGACCTCGAACTCATAGATACGATTTTAATTATTGAATAATAATAATTACACATTGAAAAAATATTGGAAAAAGTCAGAATATAAGAATGATATGAATGTTCATGCGAGAAATGATGAAAGTGAAAAATATACTAAAGAGCAATGGTCACATTGTTGAAGAGTTGGTCAAAGGGATAAAATATTCAAATATAAAAATTGAATTGCATTCGAATACGAAATACAATATTCAGGCATTTGAAATATTCTGATTTCAAAACATTGTATAGATGAAATGCTAAAATATTTATAAATACAAACACCCAGGATGATTTTGTGATGTCACTGATGAAGGTAACGTAAGTTAATGGTAATTTCTATAGCCACAAATTTTTTGTGCGTGCTCCAAGAAAGAAATAATTAATCGTTATTGGAAATAAAATGGAAACAATAATGCTCATCTCATTGAGTATTGACAATTTAGGAAACGAATTAGACATACTTAGTCATCCTATAACAGGTAATCAACGAAATTTATCCAATTAATTGTGTTTTAAATGTACTTATGAGGTTCATACGTCCTCATTTTTATATAAATAGTAGATAGGAAAAGTTGATATGGTTTCGACTCTTCCTGAGTCTCAGCAGTTGCCTTCGATTTTTTTTCTATAAAAATGTTGCGAGTAAAATTGTAACGTTGAATAAATGAATTCGTATATGATTCTTCAGGATGAGGCTATGCATTTTGGTTTCCCTATGAAAATGAAAATAGAGAACACGTCATAAGTAGAAATATGTAGTTCTCATGAAAAAAAATATCTGATTTTTTACTACTGATGTAAATTGAATAAGGAACAGAAATTTTATGAAACTATTATTCTGAAAGTTGTCCAAATTTTCAAAGGTCTGTTTTCACCTATAGAACAAGAATGAAATAAATTCCTTTCCGCACATCATAAATTTCATTCTGCTCATTCAACGGAACGAACTGCGTCGTCACTAACACACATTAAAGATTTATAGAGAAGAATAAAATGAAATGAAGAGGAAAAAAATAATAATAATAATTGCAATGGATAAATAAAGAAATAAAGTAACCCAGGACATTACGTCCCATTTTTTTTCTAAACTACATCTTCTCTGGGTCTCACCCCTTTCACATGAGGGTTAAGTATGCTCTGTTGTTATAGAAATATACCCTGAAGGTTCCTCATTTTTTATCATATTTTTCTACAAGCATTATACGGTACCCTCTTTTTTTGTCGAGTTTTTTCCTCTCTTTCGTATAAAAAAAAAACTTTTAGAAAGAAAAGTCTCCTGTTAACTCAACATGAGCAAATGTAACAACAGAGTTGACAATTTATATGAAATATTACAACTTCATTTTGCATAAATGAAGAAGAGAAATAAATTTATAATTTATGAAATACAATAATAGAATGAAAAATATAATTTCGTATATAATTATAGAAAATAGAAATTGTTATAAATTATTTTCAAGATATGGATGAGTTTTTTGATTGGAAGTAACTTGAAATAATTGATTTGAAGATTCAATTTACATGATAGAAAAAGTCGTTGATTTTAAGAAGAAATATGAATTTGTTACCCGAGAAAGAAAAAAGGATTTGATATTTCAATTCTCTCCAGGGATGGTTGAAGATAGGAGGATGATTGAGGTTCCAAAAGTTTTCTCATTTTATGAGAAAAACATCTACAGAATTAGATTTATCAGTCCAAAAAGTTTTCGCAAGTTACAGAGCATCGAATGGAGGCCTCTCTGAAGAATCTGACTGAGTGAGAACATTCTGTTCATGAGACAAGTATGAATAATTCTTCTCAAGATTGATACATATCATTTTTCTTGAATGCAAAAATAAAGAATCAATATTATTGTGACTTTTAATTAGAAGGAAACGTTTCGCACAATACTTCAATGTTATTGCCATGCATGAACTTTATAATAATAAATTTGGGGAAAACACATTATGAAATCAACTCAGAGAATAAACTTTAGAACAAAATTTGATGTAGATTCAACCATTGCCCAGGCAATATCTCCAATCGATAACACACTGGCATATCCTCATTGCCATTGACCTTGGAAAATGAAATGATAATCATGGATTTACCTAAATAGGAAACCCAGAGGGTGCATGAAAAAAATTCACTCCATTTTCCTCAAATCATAAAAGTATGTCCGTTTTCAATTAATTAAAATTTGAATGTGAGGCAGAATAGGGGCGAGTTCCTCTGAATATATTGCGTAATTCCCTATTTGCATTCTCATAGAACTTCTGTGATCGCACTAGGTGTGGTTGTCCAATCGAAGGTGATTAGCTTAATTTCCACTAAGCCGAATTGATTCAAAGTTATCCAATCATGTCACTTATTTAAGAAAATAAATTGGTTGAATCTAATCAAACATTACCCAACTCAGTATAAACCTCAGATAACTCTAATTTGACTCAGTTGGTTAGTCTTTCTCCATGTCTCGAGAGGTTGTGTAAACTCGTAGATAGTCTTGTAAAAATTATAAAGTCAACATATGAAATGTTGAATCGACTGGTAATCAATACTTAACATTTTACAAAACATTCCGATAAATCTGTTTGCTCCTGATAACTGTTAAATTGGCATTGGTAAACGCTCAAATCACTTCGAGTAGAGTAGTTTTACGATTGGAAAAGTGCTCGGTTGAAAACAACATCGCAAACAACGATAAGTGCTCATGGATTATCAGGTGTAGTAACAAGGTTAATGCACGATTGAATTCATTCGAATACATAAAATACGAATGATCAGAGTATCTCTTCTTAATCCAACTTACGACCTGACGAAATCCGGTTGCCATTTATTGTCTATAAAATGTGAGATATAAATACATTGTAACATATTACACAACGTAATGATATTTGAAACGACGTCCTAAGGATTTCAATCCACACGCATCTCTTACTTTCAAATTTAATTCGCGCCTCCTTTACATGTCTCATTCTTAGAATCCGAAAATCTCTTTTCATATAATATTGTTTCATAATTGATATACTAACAAGCATTGCTAACTAGCGTAAGATTGAATTACATACTTTGAGGAACACACAAAAAAAAATAATATGTGATGAAAAAAAAAGAAAAAAAAAAATAACGTTTGCTGAATACAACCAAATGTAATGTATTGACATATGTTCACACAACGTGACGAAGCGATCTAATGTCAACACATTGAATTGCTGATTTATACATTCAACATATAATCACATCCACCATTTCATACAAAATTGCTGTGCAACTGTACATATATATAGTCTGTAATAGCGAGTCCGAGTGGGGTGCATGAGAGGGCGACTACCAATCCATTCGATCGTGTCGGTCCGTTAATAAAATTGCATATTCATGATTGTCGAATATATCAACTTCACATTTTCTAAACCTATATTTTACGTAGATTTACACTTCCATATGCTCACATAACATTTGTACGTGTACGTAACATGTGAATAAGTACCAAGAGATACCTAATTTACATCGGAGAAAGCAGGTGATACTACCTTGATTTCATTACTTTTATACTTTTTTTCCAGCCCTTTATCTCCTGAATTTATACCTGAATTATAATCAAAGTATGTAACAGTATGGACACATGTTCGACCTACCATCAAGGCATTTCCTGCATTATAAACGAGTGTAGTGCCCAAATGGATAACGAAAACAAATCAAATGTACGAGGTGATAGTGCAATACACGTGCGTTGACCTTTAGCCACATGGTTAGAATAACAGGATTGAAGGGTGAAGTGTTGTAGATTAATTGTCAGATTAGATTCATTGATGGTCTATCTGGTGGCAGTTGGCTCGCGTGGTTTATTGTTTGTTGGTGATACTTGTAAATGAATGTGTATTTTTGTTCTAGAGGGAGCTAAGTAGGAAAGTAGGAATATTAGGTGTCATTGAGTCATCTCATATGATATAATGAGTTTTTATTAAATGGCAATAGCATGAGCTAGCTAGATAAGTTAGATAATCTGACGGGGAAAGTTATCAAATAATTACACGAATTGGATTCAATCTTCAATTTGTTTTATATGTGGAACGATTTGGAATTACCAATTTGAAGTATGTTATAATGAATTTGGCACCACATTAATTACAAATCATGATCATCAACATTTGCCCCCAATGAAATTTAATTAGTTCACAGATAAAACCATAATTTAGGAAAATTTTAATTAGGCATGTGATGAGCAAGTAGTTTTCTTGTGTAAGCGATGAGCAGAGAAAACAATGAACGAATCATGTAAAAAAATAATAATTATGAAATGAAAATTTTTGAGAGGAAAAATGATTGGATATTAAAATTATATTTCATCTACTCCAACTCAAGTGGTTGGAAGAGGTCTAGAACAACGTGAGACAAATTGGAAAGTAAGATAAAAAGTTTGACGAAAGAACGACAAAAGTACGACAAGCCAACTATTTCCAATTTCTCTGGAAAATATTTATTTTCGTACATTTATTTAAGTTGAATAATTTCATTTCATGTAATGATAAAGCGCGTGTGAAAGGCATCTACGCAATCACAGTTGACTTTTTCATCAATGATTATTTGATAGCGAAGACATTGAAAGACAAATTTTATTGATGGATCATTTTATTGACAATCGAAGACTCTGAGTTTATTTTGGGATAAAGAAGGCCATTGCCGATGTAAGTTGTATTCAATGGATTGTAACTGAAAATAAACAAATATAAGATGCGGTTGAGCGTAATGCCAAGTATTGAAGATCTTACTTGAACTGGCACAGCTAAAATGAATAAGAAGCAGTTCTAACTCTAATCGCACAAATACGTGGATTTTCCCGCACGTTAGATTTAAGTATACACTGATTCTGCTTGCAGAATTGAGGATCTAGCTCGAGCCCTCTCCAATATCCAGTTTCTTATTTGTAAAATTATTTCTATTGAACAATACCAGTTTCTATAGTTCCAATGAGCTGAATCCGTTGAAAAAGATTCCAATAATGGATACAGTTTTGCTGAAATGTTTCCGGTGAATAAAAGTTTATTCAAGTTTTCTCTATTATAATAAATCAGATTAAACTTTTCAATTGTCCTTCAAAAATTCTAGTCCCTTCTCCACTCATCAGAAAAGTGTGTTAGGAATTGAGAGGCAGAATAATGACAACAAATACATTGTTTTTCACAGTATTTTGAATGATAACAAAAGTTGTAAAATGAAAATATTTATTTTTTCAGTCATTGGAAAATTGTGTTCTTATATCATCGATATTGGAACCAACTAAATGATCCAATTAAGTTTTTATTGTTGAATCTTCAGAGACTGATAAACGTTATGGCCTCAAAATATAAATTCTTCTAGTCTAATAAACTGTCTAATGACGCCGCGTCTATCATATAAACATCGCCACAATCAATGAGCTACCATTTATAGACTCGACTTCTGCTGCATTTGACCAATATCATTTTTAATATTGTAAAATTACCTTCTCTCCGCAATGAATATTTCTGGACTATTTATAGTTATGATGAGTGCCGTGATGCATCTTTCTGTTACATCTACAAATGTTATCAACGTAAGTTTATGAGCTATGAATTTATAAATATTATACTTCAGCCACACGTGAAACCCATTTCATATTCATCATAATGAATTTTATGACGTGTTGTTACAGGTTTCGAATCCTGCGCAGAGTACGTATATTTAATTTTGAATGTGAAATTATCGAGTGTATCCTCATACAATCCAAGAGCATCAGAGTTTTTTTATTCACCGAGATAAACTCCATGAGCTGACCCTGCTCGCATATTTGATTATTTTTTATGATTATTCATACATTGGTAAATATTATGTTTGAATTGTTTGAAATGGTTTTGTCACAGGCTCACATAAGATGTGTACGACAAATGAAACTTGTGAGTATGATGAAATGTGCCATGGTAATCAATGTGTCAATGTATGCTCATACTCTGTCGATGGAGTTGTCTATCAGATGAAGAAATGTGGTGAAAATGCACAATGTTTTGCGGGTAGGCTGCATCTTGCTGTCTGTAGATGTCTTTTGACTCACCGTGGTAATCCTGATTATGGATGTTTCGAGGTTATTAAACACAACTTATTTTCTCACAACAAATTAATGATGTCCAGTTCTCATAAGTAAAAGTCCTTATTTTCTGTATGCGCAGCGCACAAACTTCTTCTATATCTCAGCAAATCAGAGATGGTGATAATATTAGTTTGCTTTCAATAATATGAATAACTTGGACATATCTTTGGGGTTGGAACAGCTATGTAATCGAGCATCAGAGTGGATCAAAAATTCCCGAAAAAGAAATTCATAGTTTTTGTGCAATTATATAGATTTTTGTATCACAAATAAATATATCTATAAAAATTTGTACTAATTTATTTCTCCATTCTTCTATGTACAAAAGAAATTTGGATACCCACTGCTTTATGTTCTTCATTGAATCGACATCATATATGAATGTCATAGATTTTAGTAGGCAGACGGGAGTATATATAAAATGTAGTTCATCAAAGTCGATAGAATCTTGGGAAGAATAGAAAATATACTAGTGAGGCGTGTACATACAAACAAATCAGATCGTGACGAAAGAGATTTGGATACATGCATTTGATTTTCATTCAACAATCCAATCATAGAATTGAGGATCTGGCTAATATAAATCCCTCAAATTCAATGGTTTTGTAAATGTGTGCGAATATATTCGTTTTAGTGTGAAAATAACGTACCAAAGAGAGGGTCCGGTTATACGTAAAGAGAAAATTCGATGGAAAGGTATATGAAGGGTTGAAGTGAATAAAAGAGAGAAAAAAAAAGGTCGATTCCGATTAAGAATTTGCAACGGTTGGAGTGTGAACACGAGATGAAGATTATCAGGCGTGCTGATGCGCACCCGATTATGAGTCTATTCGACTCCGCAAGTTTTGTCCTCGTACACCCTACCGTTATTGTACGGTGAAAAATATTAGCCCCTTTTTTTCTTCTTTATCCCCGACCTACGGGCAATCTATATATTATTTATTGAGTTTAATTATTGTCACGGCGATACATATACTTAAGAACCTTCATAATGTTAAACCATCGGGTTTCGATCAATTTTATTTGCTAAATTTATTATCAGTTATGTCAATTGGCGCCTTTGTGGCATGAGAACCCAATTGATTATTTGAAAACGAGTGACATTTTTTGGAGAATGTCAACTTTCGACTCGAATATGCTCGACGAATATTCGAATATGAAGGTGCAATGCACTGAAAAAAAAAGAGGTTATCCGATATTCAACGAATTGTTGAATTCATAATAAATTAATTTTTTCAATCTGAGCTTAAATGAATCGTTCATTTATATGTGAAATAGTAATTCTGAAACTCTGTTATTCGTCTATTTGAATTCGTGGTTATTATATCAATTCAATTTTCATAAATAGTCGATAAATTCATTGATATAAAATGTGGATTCATTTTTAAAATTGATAACTCACAAAGATTTTCTGTTTATTCAGGCTGTATTAGTGGTTGCTGAATCTCTAACAGTTGTTGATTAATTTATATCAAACATTATATTTGTTTATCATGAATTATAGAAAATAGAGGAAATATTATAAAGACGGAATTACAACTAATTGTAAAACTGATTTGGAATGTTAAATTCGATAGTGTTTTTGTTTTGTTTAGTAGAAGTAATCACATTGGACTTTTAATTGAGAATTTTGCATCAACTAAATCCAATTTTCATTATAGTTTTCATTTCTATATAACAAATAAATTTTCGACGATTTATATGGAACAAATCCACATAACATTATGGTATTCACGTCACTTTTCCATAATCCCTCCCTTCTATTCAACCCTTTACCACAACATATTTGCTCGCACCTGATGATCAACACACAAGATTAGATTCTCCACGAGGATTAGAATAGAAAATTGCTCCGAAATAATAAAAGCTGTGCTTACCTATTGGGTGTTTGGGTTTATGGTTTTTCCATTATATAAAATATTATACATACATGTATTTAGGGCTCTCCTGTTTTCTTAATGGCACATGTGTCACCCCTTCAATGCAATACGTATATAGAAAAAAAGGCCGAAAAATTGTTTATATCCCTCGCAATGGCCACAGTTCGAGTGTGCTTGAAGCACAAAGAATTATAATAGAAAGAAGAAAAGAAGAAAAAAATAATAAAGGCAGCACGCGCGATCGTTTTGCGATTTCTTTACGCTTTAGACCTTCAAGATTTTTATCGGTTCGCATATTATATCAGTATATACAATTTTAAATATGGTTTTCTTCTTACTTATACGCAAGTGAGGGTTGAGAAACAACAACCCTTTGTGTCGATGTATGTATTTGTATGTAGTATAAGAATCAACAGAGTCGAGGGGGTGCAATATAATACATTGAATTGTAGCACTCTCGACATTCTGGCTTGATACAAAGAGTACATTTTAAAGGTAGAATATGCTTTGCGGTCAAGAGCTCAGATTATAATTATAAGAAAAGGGTTGATCGATTTTGTTCTTATTAATAAATTTAACTTTTATATTAACTTCGTCTTCTTCAATTCATTTCCAGTCGTAGTTTTGCCTACGCGAATACATTTTCTCTGCAACTTTTTATGAGATGTCTACGGTTGTAAATATTTCATCATCAAATGAGATAGTCATGAAAAATTGTTGATTTCTCTACTGACTTTCGATCGTCTCTCATTGAAGATTTACTAATGTTAGTATAATTGTTTATTGATTATCATGATCTGCTGATTATAATATTCTGTTATTGTTCCAACATCTTTCTTTCAGTAATTGAAGTCAATTTTGCACTCAAACCAAATAAAATAACTGTGATTACTCTGTGACCGCCTGTGATTATTACCAATAGGGCCAACCCAACCAACGAATTCCATTGACGGGTTGAGTAACTTAACTCAACAAACTTTCATGTAATAGATCATTCAGGAGTTCTTACAAATTTTTTTGCTTAGTTTTGATCGTTTAGGAGTTGCAACTAAAAGAGTAAATCTATAAGTGTGAAGTTCCTGAAGCTTTTTCTACTCAGAAATCTCATTTTCTATTCACTTCTCAATCTTTCACTCAAGGTAAATATGTTTACAAACCATAATTAATTCATCAATCTTCTAGTCATGAATAAATTGGAACTAATCGGAGGTTTAATAATCTCAAGTGACTGTGATTATTGAGCTATATTAAATTCATTGAATACTACGAAATCAACAAACTGATTTTGGCAAACTATTCAGTGAGTAATCACTGATTTATTTCTGCACATCGCACCGACTAGACGGATGAATAGTTCAGTTGATTTGAACTGTTTCCGGCATATGGTGATCACTAATTCCAAGTCAGCCGGATATAAACATTCTCTTTTTGAAGCGAGTCGAAAAATAATTTATTTCAATTCTTTAATTATTTTACACTTGTCATCTGATCGAAATAACGCGCACTTTATAAGAGTTATTATTACTGTTTATGTTGAATAATTTTCATGATTTTCAGAATTGAAAATCCCCGAATGAAATAGAAGGTACATATCATCAAACGTGTGCTGATAATTCGATGTTTCTTGATATTTGTGAAGCCTTCTACATTGATGGATGCTACTGTGTAGCTAAGATATTCCTCAGTTTTGAACTATAGAAGTACAATTGTTTTTTTTTCCGGGCATCGTATTATATCAATCAGTTGATTGAGTTATTTTCTGAGCAGATCGTATCGCGCAACCCTAAATGATGCAAATGGAATTTCGATCAGAGCTTGAAGCCACGTACGCATTCAAGTCAATTCAAATTGCGGTTGGTATTCATGGTTACCATGGTTACACTCAATCAGAGTAATCTCAGTATTCTTGGTAGATGAGAATGAAAGTATTTTCGGATGAAACAATTCTAGAGACATTTCGTTCGAGAGAGTAGCATATTATATTTATGCCTATGGCACTGACAGCAGTTTCGTTTAATATTTCAGTGAACACAACTTCACAAAAAAACGATTGAATGAGTAATATCCATCATGGCTAACGAGTCCCTCATTGAAAATGAATGATTGAATCAGAGTAATTTCGAGGGAAATTCGAGACACCATCAAAGATCGACACCAGCATGGGAATCTAATTGGACTCAATGAAATTTTGTAAGTCACTATGCGGTTTGCTCATACTTACAGGTAAACAAAAATCTGTTAGCAAGTTACGAAATTTTGGTTTGACTTGTTGATTCAAATGAATTTATTTTACAATAGTTCCAAAATCTCAAGTGTTATAAATTGCATGAAGTACTAAAGAGGCTGGAGATTGATAGTTCACATCCAGGACAAAAGCATAAAATGGAGATCGAAGTTGTATGAGGTATAGCAAGGAGAGTAAGGCTGCATCACCAGTGATATTTCTGCTCTGATTTTTAGGACAGAAAATAATTCAAAGATCTTTTATCCCTCATGAACAATTCAGTTTTAAGAATTTTTCTCCGACATTTTTTTTCGATTTTGATTGATCTGACATTTTTCTAGAAGTGACATATTTTTCTATTATAAACATTCTGTACGATTTCTCCTTGAATGTATGATCGGGAGAAATTTGATAAGATTAAAAAATATTATGACAGGATATTTCTTATATTATTGAGGCTGCGTGAAGAGTATATATGATGCAATGTTGATATCAACACTAAAAAAGGTCGGATTCATTTTGAAACCACTGACAGTTAATATTTGTGTTTATCATGAACATGATCAAATTGAGGAATGTGTTGATCGCTGTTCCTAATGTGATATTAATAAGCTTTCAAGAGTTAAAAAAAAGGGAGGTAGACGGAATTATACAAGAAGAGTACAATTGTCTCATGAAAGATCAGTAAATCGTGCTCTACAGTAAGGTCTACAACTTTACTTCATCAGAATTTTACTCGACTGACTATAATAAAAACCATGAAGATCTCTTGGAAATTCATATTTATCGTGGTAACAGTTATTGTCTCTTCCATGAGAAATTCAGAAGCTACTGCTGTGAGTGTACCTGAGCATTACACTGTCAAGATCGGAAATTAAACATTTAGACATTCTCACTAGAACTTTCAAACACGAACTAATACAATATATTTAACAGTCATTCATCACATTCTCCATTTGATTATGAAATATTTCGATCTTTAACAGAAAAGAGGATTTTCTTTGTGGGGAAATTTTTCAACTATTCCAACTCACCAACACGCTTGTGAATTTTCATGTGTGATGGAAAATTCCACACCGTGATTTATATTCATCGTAAAAGTAACAATTCTCGTAGCTTCAATGTTCTTTTCCTTGAGAAAGTTTCAAGTATTTATTCATGACTACGGTGAGATTTCGACCGAAACTAGCTAAGGAAATAAACTAATTCAACCTGTTCAACAGAGCAACAATAAATGCTCAAGTTTCCGAAAAAATTCTAAACTCATATAAAGATATATTTATAACCTAGATTCACAACTAATTTCATACTCTATTCCACACCAATTATAACAATAGATTGAATTATCAGACAAATAGAATTTCCAATTTATATGTAAATTATGTTCAAATATGAAAATCCAAATATTTCATCAGACACAAACATTAAAGTTCGATAAAATAACACAAACCAAAAACATTGAATGATTAAACTTATGATTAGTTAGTAAAATTCCATGATAGTTACATAGATATTAATGTTGATAATTTTTTTTCCACAGGGATGGGATCCCAATGCAGGTTTGTGAATTGAACTTCAGAATATTAGAGCAAACATGAATGGATGCGTAGTCACAATGTATGTATCTGATGTTCCACTAATTCATTGGGGACAATATACTAAAATGTTGTAATGTGATGAGAGTATGTAACATTCCGAACTGTAAAAATATCATTTCATTCCAGTGAAGATAATATAAAATCAAAGTAGCTGACATGATTGAATTCATCGCGATAACCAATCAAATATCGTATGTCAATAACTGATAAATAATATATTACATGATTATTGTAAGAAATAAGTGTCATCGCTACAAATTTGATTATAATTCATGCGATGTTCCTTGGAATGAATTGACATCTCTAAATGTCTCCACGTTCATCCACTTGAAAATTGTTTTGTTCTTTTTGTCTATGACAATTAATCGAATTCTATATTCAAAAATGTCCAACCAATTCTGATTGAAAATTAAATTAATTATTCACAAAAGGTACCGGTTCATACTGCAACGACAATGCAGAATGCAAAATAGATGACACATGTCATCGAAATCAATGTATTAATCCTTGCTCTGTGACGAGATGTGCAGAGAATTCGTATTGTTATGTGGCACTTCCTCACGAAATCAGTTGCGCCTGTTATTCGGACTCGGTTTTCATTCCTGAGACTGGTAGATGTAAAAGGCTAATGAGACATAACAGACGCCGTTATACGAAATGAATCACGAGGAATTGTTGTGACAAACATTTTTTCAATGTTTACACTTGCCCCAAAACGCAATAAAATGAACGCATGAAACAATGCCAAAGTTTAAATTTATTCATGCTTCCAACATATTATCATCAAATATCTAACTTTATAAAAATTCTGATGTGAATATGGTGCGATGAAGAGAGTACTAATGTGCATCACAAGAACAAGCATAATAATAAGAAGGAATCAATGGAAACTTGGCAAATGAAGGAATTTTATTGCAAGAGAATCGCATAAGAAAAATTAATGGGCAACAATCCAACTGAGTATTTCTCAGATATACCCTCAACAAATGAGAAAGTATTTATGGATTGATATCGGTGAGGAGAACCCTCTTTCAGGTACATTAAATAATGATCTGGATTTGTATCAGGTCCTTCCATTGTCCAATGCTTTTGAATATAATTCACCTAATGCCTCTTTGGAATAGAAATTGAATTACAATTTATTGATAATGTTTCTTTTGATGAAAAAGTTTGGATTGCCATTCGTTCTCAATCTATTTTTAGTACATATGTTCTCAACGAATCGTGAGCTTCATGTGTCACTTTCTTAGTATGCAATCAAGACAAATTTTGAATTGATAAAGTCATTGAAATGAATATCAAAGACAGCATCAATGTCATCGAGAATCGGGATTCATTCATCATCGTTATATTTACTGTGATATTTCCTTGACAACAAGATTCAAGCAATAAGTTTCGAATGTGCGTACTGGTATCAAATGAGTGACGCGATAATATTTTTAATGCGATATTGATTAGCTTGTTTGTGGTTTGGTATAGAAACTTGTACCAACTTATCTAAAAACAAGATTCCAACATAGAAGTAGTGAATGCTTCACTGGCCAATCATATGAACCAATATATATTTTCTTCCTTGAGAATTAATTGACTTTATATAATTAGATTTAATTGGGTCTGGTGAGTTTTATGATTACGAGCTGTTACAATTAATGACTCATTACATCATTGAGTATAGTGTAGATTTCAACAATGTTTAAACGATATTGCTCTGAGACTGAAGGTAAAATTTACAATGAAAATCTTCGTTGCATTTATATTCATCACTTCGACCCTGGCTTTGTTGTCTATGACAACTTCAGGAACTACTGTTGGAAGTAAAAGTATAGAACTGACAGTTCTTATTTGTCTTTAATTAACCCTATTAATTTCTCTTTCGGTACGTTCCTGTAATTTAAGAAGCAGAAAATGCGCTTGTTACAGCAGTCCAGAGATGGATAACAATATGTTGATGATGAAACCAATTACATGGCTGTTTTCAAGATACCGTTGGCTCAAAATAATATAGTAGCTCGATTAACTTTGAATATGGATCTTGATTTCATCATTTTTTCTTGTCATCGAGCAATGAAATGTTGATCATCAAGACATAGGATGGATAAAATCGTGATTTTTATATATTACCCAAATTTTCTCCTCATTGTTTTCATTCATTTTCATCCAAACTCTACAGACAAGGAAAAGAAGATATGAAAAATAACCATGATAACACAACTTAAGATTTGTATTCACTGGCCGTACAACTTTCTATAGAATCTCCTAGCAATGACCCAAAGTTTAATTCAAACCTTGGAAAAGCAGATTTTGAAGTTGTGTTATGCGCATCAGAGTAAACGATATGTGAAAATAGAAATAAAATCTCATCCTGGTGAAGATCTGTGGTAATGAATTCAATTCGCGTTTGAACAGATAACAAATTCTTCACCTCACCTATGTGATAACTATGAATTTTTTCTTTTTCTTTAAGAAATTATTCATGGTATCAATTCTAATTCTATCGTCTGCTGCTCACAATAATCAATTATCAATACGTAATATAATTGTGTTGAATATTTTGCAGGAGGTAACCAGTAACAATGCGAACACAATACTGAATGCGAATTGGATGAAATGTGTCAGAATAACGACCATGCTGCATGTTCGTGAGAATGCTGCGGAAATGACACATATTGTTGTATGAAATTACCGCACATATCAGCTTGTCAGTGTTGTCTGAATTACCGTGAGATTTCTAACTCTAGTTGTTTGGAACTCGGACGCAAATAAAATTCTATTTTTCTCTTCCATGAAGGGTGGAGGACAGAGATGCCTGGAAAGCCATTTGTTTGCCATAGAATAAACGGAATGGTGAAGGACAATGAATTGAAACTTTATGAATGAGTCCAGCTATTGTTACAAAATGTTTGTAGACGTTGTAAATTAATAACAAATCATGGCAACACAGTATTACAGAGGATGCTTTCTCTTTATTTCTTAATGGGGTTATTTTTTTTCTCGCATTAACTTTAAATGGTTATAATTGTCATTTAATTGTCTCCATACATTCGTGGTATATTGTTTGAAACACCAAAGCAAACTCACCACGATATTATTTTCTATTCATCAAACTGAACAGGTTGAAGGTGAAAAAATACCGAAAATTTTGCGGAAAAGCAAAATTCTCGAATTTGAAGGTCAAAGTAAAATCGGAGGAAGGAAGGGTACACAACACATCCCATGATGATGTCCCCCAATTTGCTTAAAAATATTAAAAAGCGTGAAAGTGATGAGACATTGGATTACAGTCAATTTGCGAAAATTCGGATAGTGATGCGAATTAAAATATTTTGTATTCAAAATAAATATTGGTATTATTTTACCTAGTAAATTCACGTCAATCAATGGCAATCAAAGTTTTCCGAAATATAGTGGCATAAATACGTGAGACTCTGACTAAAACGATGCAATACTGACTATTCCGAAAACAATCATTTGAAAAAACACAGAGCAAAAATTCAAAGAAAGTTGACAATGCCGCGGTATCTTCCCCACAAAAAGCGCGACAGCTTTTACCATTATCTGAATTTCCATATTAACTTTGACTGGCTTTCTCTGAAAAGTTTACATCGAGAAGAATTTTTATCTACACAGTTTTTCTTAAGAGAAAACTAATCTCTGAGTCCGGTTTGCATATTTGATTCATTGACTTCTAACTTTACCGCGTTGTATCCCAAATTCCGCAACAGTACAAGAAATGAACATTAAATCATCAACCAACGTTTCTCTGTGAAATGTACACTTATTGAATATGAACAGGTATTTTTGTAAAATATAAATAGCACAATCCCTAATGACTAATAAATGACAACTTGATCAATATCTTTTTTTCGTTCATTGTGTCGTAGAGGAGGACCCGTTTCGAACGAAAAGAGAAAAAAATTGGTCATTAAAAGCTTTTTATGACAAAAAAATATAGAAATATATGTTGGAAGTACTTGTCTTCTATTCACTATCGCATATTATATTCATTGTGAGAAAAAAATATAAAAAGCAAAGTACCTATCGTAATTGAGGCCATAAACTTGATAAAGATGAAATAGGGATACCGTAATGGTGTCGCATATGTACATCGTCGACTAGTCATGTCGACCAATAGAGCTCATTACTCGCAACATGGATTTCCCTTGTCTATATGATTTTTAATTAATTTACACCAACGGCCTGCATAAAACGGTGCTGTCTTGATCAGTCAATCCTTAGTATGATTGAGTCTTCGATACAATCTAAACTACTTTGAACTTTGATTATTCATAAATCACCAACGATGAAAATTTCCGAATTATTTATATTTATCACGCTAACAGTGGTCGTTTCTGCTATGACTACTGCAAGGACTACTGTTGTGAGTATAAATAAAATTTTTTAATGGAAAGACGAGTTTTATTTCATGATTTTCTCGCCCAATTGAATATATCGGAATTGAGTCGTACAAACATTTATTCAATTGTGCATCAAATAAGGATTTGGGGTTCTTTCTTAATAAATTATAATGATGAAGAAACAAACGCTGATCTGGATAGAATCAAGCAGTCACAATAAACAAAAGCTGTTCGAACATTAGAGCAATGTAAAGATAAAAAGATAAATTTTTGACATTTTTTTGACTGTTAATAAATGCGTATAAAATAATTTTTTGATAACGATCTGACGTATTATTTTCTACTATATTAATCATTAACAGTTGAACATTTAACATGTAGTCGATAGGGAATCTTGTGCAGTATGTTCATTCTTCACACAATTTGACCGCAACTACTTAAGATAACGATGTAAAAAACTATAATTTATTTTAATCAATTCTTGTGAAGAACAAAAAAATGATCAAACACGTATTCTGACATGCACTATTGTAAATATCTTGATCTAAATGATCGAAAATTAATAAGAAATATGATTCAGCTATGATTAAAAATGAATGGCATATCTGACTGGTGAAAGTGTGGCAACGTCGGATGAAAGAAAAAGCGAGAATTTTCAAATTCAATCATTCTTGCCTACTTTAATGAGTTTGAATAGATATATCTATTCATTTTCTTTTCGGTGATAATATTCGAATGCTTATTCTTGAATATTATGGATAAATTTTCTCTTAGATAAATATTCAAGTTAATTACTTCAGCTATGTCCACGATTCAACGCCCGCTTGTCAATTTTTAATCACAGTTTTTATTGAATTTCTAATATTTGTTCTATACTCACACCCAAATTTTTTTTCCATTCTATAATTGTTTTGTTGCAAAATGTCCGTAATGTTGAAATGTAGTTGTTTCATCATTTATTTTATAAATTTGTGAATGAAATTCCACTAAACACTAGCAACAACATCATGCAGCGGTTAAATGCACTGTTGCCAAATCTATTTAATGCGAAAACTTGAGTCAAAAGACTTCTATTTATTACTGTTAGTGAATAAATAACTGTGCCAATCCGATCAATAGTGATCTTAGATAAGAACTAAATTCAAGTTTTTAATTTGCATGTTCATATTCTCATATTTCAATTAATCAAGAAAAAATCTAGATTTTATCATGATTAACTCAGTACCGTCCGCATTACCTTGACGGAAGAATAAATTCATCGATATTATAATTCAGTTAATCATAAATTTTATTTTGTAATCGGCATGCTAAATTCCATAATTGTTCTTTACAGACTCTAGAGCCTGAAGGAACTACGCAAATTGGATCCGCCATCGTAGAAAATCAGGACAATTGTAAATATTTATATATTTATGCTCGTGGAATAAATATTTCTGTAGCTTTCACATTTTCATCGGAAAAATCCAAATGTATGGCCAATCGCATAGTTTTCTATTCGCAGCATTGTGAACACCTTTAAGTATATTGTGAGTTTGTAGTAATTTTCATAAGTACTAATCGCTTGAACGACTGCACTAATGTGAAAAAAAAAAAAAAAAAAACACAACACGATTGGTAACACAGGTGGATTTAGACGAGATGATCATCTGTAGTTATAGCGATAAAATTTCATCCGTGTAAAATGAGCTTCAGCCAGAACTACATGAGAATGGGATAAATGTTCGAGTAAAGTCGAATTACTTGGGGTAACATAATAATTACTATCACAACAAGCAAACTAATCGCACTTTACTAAAGGCGACAGTTAGAAATAAACTTCAACTCATTACTCAGCCAGATTGGAGTTGATAAGAATTTCTGGATAGCTCGAAATAATTTTGGGAATAAATTATTACAATTAATTATTATAAAGTTTTGCTCAATTCAATACAAAAGAATGAACACACAATATACCATCACTGAAATAGATTACCATTTCTGTGTGTGATTTGAAAAATTTATCTGAGAAAATACAGATGATTTCCTGGTTAGCAAATGCACATAAATCGTTCTACATTCTCATACTCTACTGCTTTCTGTCTTAAAAATGTCCTTAATAAGATTATAAAACAGAAATATTTCAAATGTGTTTCAAAAGTAAACAGTACGACATGTTGGAATGATACCGACTGTGATTATTCTGAGATGTGCCACAATAACAAATGTAACTTCGCATGCCAACTTCGCGACGGAGTCAGCGTGACAAAAAGATGTGGGGAAAATGCATATTGTTACATAGAGACACCTCACATTGCTGCTTGTGGATGTTACCCAACTCATACTGGTGATCCGGATTCCGGATGTTTTGAGGTCATGATCACTGTGATATTTATTGCAGTAAATGAATCATTAGCAACTATAAAAATGAGGTTTTTTCTCTTTTTTCATGTAAACAGCCGACCGACTTCTTATCTAAATTAATGGAAGATGGAGCAGTATTAACCTGGAAATCTGATTTATCATAAACTCAATGTAACAGTCGATTGCAGCAGAATTTTCACGTTTCGATGATTGAACAGCTGTTTTGATCTCAATTATACATAAACATAGAACAATTTCATCGCGGGACAATCTGGATGCAATGAGACGAATAAAACATTTGGAAGTATAACATAGCAGCTAATAATACGTCATGAAAATGAATTTTAAGAAAGAAATTTATTGAAAATGAACGGACTCAGTCTGTCGTTCTTAAATCGTCTCATTCAGTTGACCAATTTTCACACAACAAAATGAATGGCACTACCTCCAACATTTATTTCAGGCGCAGAATCTCGAAAAAAGGAAACATCAAATGATAAATTTATCAAAAAATTCATTAACCGAATCAGAATGAAAATGTAGTTTGCTAAACAGCATTGAAAGTGATAAGAAACAGCATCAATACCCATGAAAATACAAAGGTTCTATTACCTCATGTGTATCACTTTTATCCATAGCCAACCTAATAACGAGTGAAAAAAAAAGTACATCAAACATAATTGCATTTAGTACAGCAACATCAAATTCATTTCAATACAGTCTAATAAATTTGAATATGAATTAGTCCACGAACATATGCTGTACTGAAAGTACATGCAGTCGAGTACATGCACATAAAGTACTGACTGACTGGTGGTGGTCACTTATTGTCCAGTGGAGGGTGGCAGTGAATATTTGCATGCATACATTTGTACATGAAGAAAGGTGGAAGTAAGAAAAAAAAAATAATAACGTCCCTATATATCAAGGGGGTAGTCTAATCATGATCGAATAAGCCTAACGTGTATAAGAAACGGTTCAGTTTACAGTGGTTAGAGGAGCCAGCCTCCAGAAAAAGGGTTGTAAACTCTTATAATATATATTGCCGAGTAATATTCCATTATGGAGATTAACATCTCTTGCACGAGACCCTCCAAACTGATGGTTTGTCATTGTCGCGCGCCACGAGACCCCTCCCTTCGCCCTCACTCTATCTCCTTTCCTGTCATATCCATTGTCGAATGTATAAACCGCACACATGTGCTGCCCGATCATCCATTACCTCCCTCGTCCGCACGTCATGACACAAACCCTAATTTCAGAAAAGGGTTGATGTGTATGGTCGACATGTCGTGTCTTTTTTTTTTTAAAGTTAAATACCACAAACACACGCGCTAAGTTGTTCATATCGTTGATGTTGGTAATTTGAGGTGAATAAGTACTAGGCAGGAGACAGGTTTAAAGAGAAAATAAACAAAAAAGTTAAATTTGTGAGGCTTTTTTAGTTATCAGGAGTTTTGAGGTTTCACCATAATTTTGATTGAGAGATATTTGAATAACTTCTGTTTACCTTCCCTTTCCACATGCTAACTACCTGTTATGTGCTATCGAATGCTACCATGAATTATATTCCAATCGAGATAGTTTATCGTAGTATCTATCAAAACTCGGATATATGTTAGAGGCAGTTTAAGAAGTTCACTTAATTCAATTCAAATTTCATAATCAGAATTAAAATCTTTTTTTTTGTTTGTATGGGAAGTGAACTTTGAGAGATTGAAACCAAAGCTGAGGACACTGGATAATTCAAAACTTTATGAAAAAGTGAGACCGATTCATGTGTTATGGTAAATATCTGATGCTTCAGTTCAAAATCGCAGTAAAAAGTCACGTGAAATCTTAAGACTTCACTAAATCCAATGGTGGTGATCAATTTAAGGGGCCATGAAAGAAGATTTCCCAGGAAAAACGCATTTAATCCTATCGCAGAAATAACTGTTACAGATATTTCCTTAACGCCAATAACCCAATACATAATTGATTAATTTTATAATTCATACACAATTCAACTGATGATTAATGAAACTTTGGCAGTGATATCGTTACCCTAATGAAAGGTGAAAAATGTTTGTGTTGTCAAAACAAGAACAATTAATTGTTAATATTTTTCAAACCATCGCAGACAACCGAAATTGAATCCAGATTTATGATACAATTATATGAATTCCGAATAACTTTATAAGGTTATATATATTTCAATGAGACAATCACACACTTCATATCTCTCTACAATTACGTCAATCGAAGGAAATTATTTTTCCTACGATTTTCTACCATAATGTTGTTTGTTGAATGGTTTTCTTTCTAGTTAGATAGTGTGAACAATCCGCCTCGTGAATTTCCGATGAAAGAACTAATTTTATTGATGGATCGTCTCGCATTGGCTTGATGATGTGACAGAGTTTCACCTCCAACTCTGTCAGATGTTGGTAATAAAATATTCGAATGCCAATTAGAATATTTGTAATGAGAATTAGTGCTGTTATCAGCAGTTTTTTTGATACAAAAAATACGATGTGAAAATTATATGTATAATAAAACTATGACAATCTTTCTTCTAAATATGTGGCCTGCATGTCGAGTGAACCTATCTTGTACACAGTTTTGGAGATATTCCAACTGGATAATATCCAAGAAGACCCAGGGAAAAGCTTCACGAGCAGTTTTATCAAATGAAATTATGAAATTCTCGTGTCTCGTCGTTTACTCTGAATCTCTGTAACATTCGGATTAGCACCTGCCATCCGTAAAAAAAAATGAAATACAAAACGAATATCCATTTTCGGAGAATCACAATAAAATAAGGCTGCCAATATCACATAGTAGGTTTACATAAATTCAGTCATTCATTTTCCAAAAAAGTTATTGTTCCAGAAAAGTTAATTTCAGACTTGATAGATGAATTGCAAAATATTAAATGTGGTAGAATTTTTTTAGAGCATTTTTTACAAACTTTTGCAATTTCTTTTTGATACTTCATACGTATTTTTCTCAAAACATTGTTCATAGAACCTATGGAAGCCACTTTACATACCAACCTAGACGAAGTCTTCAATGAATTTTTTATGATTGTGAGATGATCAATTTAGCACTGTTGGACTTCTTCAACAAAATGTTAAGGTCCTGATTTTTGATGAGCAAATTATTTACGAAGATAAGAAAAGACAATGTAAATATTAAATTAGGAGTGATTAGTACTGAGAAAACCTTGTGTAAAAAAAAAGATAACAAAATATTGTTTACCTTTTATGCTCACATCATTGTCAATGATTGAGCACGATGAAGGCCATCAAAACTGTAGTAATATTGTTCACAAATTTATGTGCAAACCATTATCATATTTTGGGAATAGAGTGGAAATGTAATCACACTGATAAATAAACCGATTTTCATGAACAAATTAAAAATGGGTTTTTTCAAGCTCAACTAAATAATTTATGCAATTATATCTTCACTTTCAGGTCCAGTTCTCAACAGCACCGCTTTATAAATCAGAAGTACAAGCACACTTTTCGAAATTTTTAAATGAATCATCTGATTATCTTCGAGATTGGAAATTCTTTCATAATAAATTTTCAGTGCAAAAGAACAACTAAAACATGTGGTTTATCTAAATCAACCTTTCATTCTTCTGTTTGTTACAAGTGACAGTGAGATCTATGGTGTGAACCTATTTTCAAAATTGATATCTTATTTGCAATGAAACATCTGCGTGTGGGTGAACCATGAAAATCCCCAGGAGGTCTCGACGTTACACATTGCGTTTCGGAAGTAGATATCTTATAAATGTAATGACCGACATAATAGTTTGGACGATGAATCAGAGTGGGCGCGTCAGAATGAGAGGAACGTGTGAAAATGTAGAAATAAAAAGGAAGATTAAAGAGCATCATTAGTTGTAAAATAGAACGCCACCCTCAATACCTATATGATAAATACTATTGACCAGGGGGTGATTCCAATCCACACATATCGAGTCATTTATATGAACTCGCACATTTGGCACGATCGATCACACTGTCGTGAGATAAAGCATCACAATTGACAATATTGAAATGCATCGGACGAGGAAAAAATATTTTTGACTGTGTCACTAATGAACGGAAATTACCATTTGTTCATTGCTGCAATATGGGTATATTTAGATATATGGAAAACTCATCAATCATTTCACAATATATATTAACCGTCGGACCAGCTGTTGAATGAATTCATACAGCGAATAGTACAACCTTATTCACTTCGCCCCATTTCACCAATAACTGTTTCTTCAGAAGTTTTTTTGCGGTAAGCTTAATATTAGCACAATTAAAATTGAAGGAGTCAATTTGTCAGAGTAAGTTCCGATAACATTGTCCCGAATAATCCGCAATGGGAGAGTGAAGAGATATGATTGAAAAAATACGAAAATTCATTCAAAACATAATTTTAACCTCAAATAAAAGTAGTATATTGAAATCGTGAAATGGAATTCAATCGAAAATTTCGGATTTGTCGCTTGAAAATCTTTCGGAATTTGTGTGAAAATTCCAAAAATGTATTCAACAATGGGAATGACAGAGGGAAGTTGGACAATTCATTCCTCAGTAACAAATTTGACGGCAGCCCTCCAATTACGATTCTATTGAGTTCTTTTAATCCAACATGTATTAGAGATCCTTCGGAGAGAGCATTACAGAATAATCTGAAACATTTACAGATTCTCTCATCACCTATAAGAAACTTATAATCCTTCACAGCTAAAAAGTCCAGTCATTACGTCGGAAAAAAAGGTATATAAATGCGAGTGAACCGAGAAAGCCGATTTTAGATATGTTGCATAGGAGGCTCAAAAAAGCTTAACTTCAAATTGTCGACCAAGATTTCCTATGTCCGTTCGCCGCGATTTCGCAAAAAGGCTCGAATTTG